>MU278681.1:0-25441 GCA_022385745.1 Cubamyces sp. BRFM 1775 | reverse complement strand
AGTCTCACATGGAGGTCATTGTTGCTGAGGCTAGCGACGATGACATCAACCGCGGGATCGAGGCGGGTCACGAGCGAGCGGAGACGTCGAGAGTCAGCTAAGGCGGTGCGATACAGGTCTGCATACGAGAGCGTCTTCGTAACGCGACCGTTGAGGTCGAGAAAATGAATACCAGTGCCACTCTCTAAGGACCGAGCGGACAGCAGAGAAATGAGTGTTACTGGGACAGTCGTTCGAGTTAGCGTCGGCATATCTGAATCGAGACGTAGAAATGTGGGACTCGCCTGAGGGAACGGTATAGTACGCAGCTTTTATATAGCGGACATGGCGACATCTCCTTGCGGTGGTGTTATTGCACGATGATACACTAGGTCACACTGGACCGGTGATCCCAGCATCCGTACTGGCAGGTAAGGTACCGAACGGAAGAGGTCGTGGTTAGAACGCGCCACATTTTGCGAACTTAGCACGCAGGCGGCAGTAGCGCTCATCGTTGGCATTGAGCGCCACAGCATCGTCGTTGTGATGCAGGGTCGATATTTTCGCAGCGTATCTCGCCAAGTTGAGCAGCAGCGCCGCTAAACCATTAGCGATTTATTCGAATCACAGTGATATGCAGACTAATACGGAATACGCGCGTAGACCTGAGTACGGTCACTGTCGGAGTCGGACTCTACCGATAGAACATGCAATCGACTCCTCCCGGGGGTTCTCATTCCCAGGCTCAGACTAATCCCCCCATTGCGATGGTTTTCTATTGCGTACATACGTACACATAGCTGATGAAGTTACACAGCAGCCGGTACAGCCTCGATGATCGTGTCTACAGCGCGCATGGTATGGGTCGCCACGACCCGGAACCCAGCTTGAGCCAACAGAGCATACATCTCTTTCTCCGTGCGAACGATGCCGTTGTTCAAGGCGAGAACTTGAATGCTAGTCGTGTAAGCGAACCGCCCACTGTCCTCCCGCAGAACCATCTCGCACAACAATAGCTTGGGCGTGCGAGCCTGAGTGGAGCTTGATTGTTGGGGGAGGGCGTCACCTTCATGGGAACGGGCAGTAGTCGGAAGCGGTGGCGATACCATCGCAGCGTGGACATTCTTCAGGATCCTGACGACTTCCTCGTCGGTCCAGTCGTGAAGGACGTGTCGAATGAGATACGTGGGTTCCCCGCGTGGGATTCGGGTGGCGTCCAGAGTTGGAGCAAGGAAGTCTCCAGCTACGAACGTGACACGTCCCTGGACATCGGGTGATTGAGATGCCCATGCCTTCATCAGCGCAGACGCATCAGTCGCTGCCTGTGAGAAGAAAATCGTAAGAGACGTACTGCGCGCGCGGCCTTGATTGTGTCGGGGATGTCGACGATGATGAATTGCAGGGTCGACGTAGGGTAGGCCTTCGTGAGTGCCATCTCTAGAGATCCAATTCCGCCTCCGACGTCCACAAGAGGCGATATTAACGCTTGCCAATTGAAATCTGCAGCGAATGAGTATCTACATTGCCAATGCCGATGATGGGGCATAGTGAGCCCTCACCGATAGTGACATTGGCGTTTGCCATCTGGTGGAGCTGCTTCATAGCCTGTCCCATCCGCTTCCCGCGCCAGACACGAGTAGGGTCTTCCCAGTACTTGAAGACTGACCCCTCGAAGCCTAAGGCGAGGTTCAGCGCTGCAGGTGCCGGAGCGCCTTGAACCCCGCTGGGGACAGAGGCGCGAGCTGCTTCCGCCAAGTACGCTGCGGCCTTGAAGCCATCATCACAACTGTCATCAAGGAACATGCGCCAGGACCCTGAGAATCAGCAAAGTAATTGGATCGCCAGACACTCACATAAAGCCGATCGCATCACATAAGTTGTCGGAGGATTTCTCACGGAGGACACTCGACATGCTGTTATTCTTGAAAACCTGGTGAGCGGAGCCTGGTACCTCCTCAAAATATCCATGTCGGAGCAGACAGTTCATTGCGGCGCCTATAACCAGAGTAAGTGTCACTGGGTGCTAGCACGGCTGTGTTTTACACTGACCTATGTATCGGGCGTCGACCTTAACCTCTTGGGCGATGTCTGAGAGTGACTTCGTGCCCTCACCGATGACATCTGCAACGCGAAGTTCTGTCACGAGGTGAAGAGCAGCGCTTTCGTGGCAGGACTCTAAACCTGTCGTAAGCATACGGTGAAACGGTGCAACAACATTATACGAAACATACCGGCGAGAAGGATAGTATATTCGGCGGGGCCGGCGACGTCCTTCATGATTGACAGACACAGCTGCTGAACGCGCTTTTTGGCGTCAAAGATATCTTTCTCATTGACTTCGGAGCTAGCCTGGCCGAAGATGTGTCTGACGGTATGAAAGAGGTCCTCAGCGGTACTGATGGGCCCGGAGTTCTCAGGAATGTTAGCCATGGTGAAGGGAGGCCGGTTGTTAGCTACGGCGGTGTCGACTCGGATAACGATGGGGAAACGCAGATGTGCCTGCTATCTTGAGCCCAAACGCAGTGAGGCATTTATACCAGTTTTCCTTTACAGAGAAATTGAGGAGACGGGCCACACAACTAATCGCCGTGACTGACGCAGAGTTCAACTGGGGATGGCTGCACAGTCGAGAAAGCCGCGATCCTCCAGCGCTTATCGTGGATTGTCGACTATACGCAGGTAAAACTCAGCCAAATAGCTGACTTTGAAATGAGTATTGATGGCAATATAATCTCCGTTCTCGCGCGGAGCGCGTTGAGGCGATACTCCGTAGCCTGAGTTTGATGCTGATGTAGTGCTTCAAGCTTCATGATCAACGTCTTGACAAGTTCCTGGCGATACCACGGCGTATACACCTCCACGCTAGGCCAGATAGGAAGCTATTGGTATTTTGGCTGGGTACTTCCTTCGCTCCGCCGGACAGTACCCCAGCTGATGGCTTGTACTGCCCAGGTTGCCTCACTCTGAGGGGTGCCCGACGCCTGGCTGATGCATGTCAACCGCATTCAGTCACCAGATATACCATTAACGGCTTCGTGGGCAGTAGTTTGAGAACTCAAGACGACGAAGCATCTGATTTCCTCAAACAAGAGGTACAGGTCTGCCGATTGGGGATCCCATTGACCGCTCCGGGAACTCGGGCAACACTGTCAGTCTAGGTACCGAAGGTGTTATGGATGCGGTGCGTGCTTGAAGCAACGCAATGTCGTTAACGGGACGACGCCGCTCAAGGACATCAGGTTTCAGCCCTGGTTCTCCCTTAAGACGGGGCCGTTCTGCATTCGCCAGAGAGCGAATCGGATCCCCGCAGCGAAATGTCGACGCATCTAACGGCCGCAACTCAAAGTGTCGTAACAATACCACTGCCGCCAGGCGTGTCCCCAGATGAATACCTCACGCTACAGGGCCAAGTAGGTACGCTCTGAGGATTCTACTATCGTGCTCTACTACAGCCAGTCACTCAACCCTGAACAGTCACTATCGCAATCTCCGTCGCCGTGGCCTTTGGGATTGTTGCTTGGGACTAGTGAGTAGTTCTGCACTCTTCAGTAGCATTGCCTAACGAGCTCTCAACAGTTTCGCCTTGCTACCGAATGAGATCGCTCTGTACACGAGCAGAAGTAGGAATTTATTCCAAACACACACGACAATCTTGTACGTGAAGCTCATTGTCAGGTCCCATCCCCCAGTCACAACACTCATATGCAGGCCATACAGCTTCATCGTGTTGCGATATTCTGGAATACTCGCCACGCTTCCCTCCCTCTTCTTTACCTCCGTGCAAAGCCTGCACTGTCGGGTTGCAGTCATCCTCAGCCAACTCGGAGCATGTCTCGCGGTTCTCTCGTCGGGTGCCATATTTTGCCTCCGCGTCCACGCCATGTGGTACAGGAGCAGAACGGTGCTCGTGATTATATCTGTCGTGTACATTGCCATGGCATCGTGCTGGGTGCGTATATCGCCTCGTAATCTTCTCTACCTCAACACGCCTTCTTATGTGCCTCCGTACTAGATCGCAGTGGCGACACAATACGATGCCTTCACTGGTCCGCCCACGCCCTTTGGCTCAAACTGCGTCATGCGCCCTATAGCATCTTGGGCACCGCTTAGCTTTGGATCGTCAGTATTGTTTGACACAACTATCCTGATCCTGACTCTCGCAAGGCTGCCCCGAAACCTGACGCAGAGGTCCTCGGTTGGATCACAAATCTTTCGCGACACCCTCATGTACTTCCTGCTTACCACCACGACCAACATCGTCGTGCTCAGCATCCAGGCCCTCGGCGACGCGCACGCCATGTTGAAGCCCGTCGTAGTTCCTTTCTCGACGGTGATGACCGTTACCATGGGTTCCCGCGTCTACCTCAACCTGAAGCTCTTCCATGCCAAGGGTCAAGGCAGCGGCGGAGGCGAAAGAATACCTCTCTCGATCGCTAGTTCTGATCGGAACAAGAGCATCACGTTGAGCCACAGCGAGACTCGGCCGGATCTCGCAAGTCAGCCTGGGACCCTTGCAGAGGGAGGAGGATCGACCGCAGGAGGCTTGAAGGTCCGGTCAGAACTCGTCTCGGACGAAGTGTGCTAGAGGTTCAGCTGTCCAGCCTACATTACTCCTGATTAGTACCAAAGTTCCGCCTGCAGAACATATGTCACGTAAGGAATGCCAACCATCTCGTACAGCGCGCTCTGATCTAGATTTCTACGTGAAGTGATACGGATCCTCGTGAAGCGAAGAACCCGCTTCCGGGGCAATCCTGCATCCAAGGATAGGCGTGTGTACGCACACAAGAAGGTGGGTGCAAACGCGCGGCATCATATAGGCAGTGCCATTAACATCCTTGCACAGTCTGCCGCTGGCAACAACATCCATCAAACAGTCGCCTTCTGCTGCCGTGTCATCGCAGACGGAACAGTCGCGACTTGCCGCGACGGTCTACTCCGCACTATCATCGCCCCGTCAACGTGGGTTCAACGTCTACTTGAGGGCTGTCGGGTATAGTAGATGCTCAGCCACCGTTGTACGATGCAACCCTCGGTATTCCCGAGGTGCCCAGAGGCACATCGACGGATATTGACGGGCCCACTGCCACTCGCGATGCCAACGTCCGCCGTCGTACCCCTTCCAAGCCTCATGGCATGCAACAGAGGACGTGTACACTACGTATAAAGTTCGCGCCCAAGGAATGGGCGAGGATTCTGAACGCTGAGCGCCCCATGTCGAGCGCAGTTGCCCTGTGTGGCGCGTCCCACCCGGAGCGAAGAGTGTGGTCCGAGTGTCCCTTCTGATCCAGTGCCTGCTCGGGACCTCTCGCAAGATGATTGTTTATACATATACTTGGCGGAGCGCCGGTCCAGGGTCGTAAGAAGTGATGCTCTTGCACCTCGCAGGTCCTCTCCGCCCCCGGGACCTTCTTTCGCTCATCGCTCACTGCCCCTCATGGCCGCCGTCGTCCCAGCCAACCCCTACGAACTGCTGCATTGGAATATGAAATTGGGTAAGCGATAGAGATGATCGTCCCTCCAGCTACGAGCTAAAATCTAGCCGAAACTCGAAGCCCACCAGACGTATGAACAAGGGTACAATAGGATTCTAGACCTACTAAGCGACATGCCAAAGGACGACTTAGCAAACGTCCTAGGCTATTGCGAAGCGTGGGTTTATTCTGTTGTCCACCACCATAATACAGAGGCGCGTACTCTACTATCAGTGCTTTTCGTGGTCTGCCATGGCTCACGCGGCCTCTCTGCAGGAGGAGTCCGTTTTCCCTGTATTGAACGAGAAAATGGACTTCTCGCACGAGCAGGAGCAGCACAAGGAAGTTCACGCCTTTCTGGATGAATTCCTCGCCACCATCCACGCAGCTCAGAAAGACAAGACCAAATTCGATGCTGTCAAGCTCAAGGGCCTCGTGCTGTCCGCGAAGGACTCGCTAGTAGGATGCACGTTTCCCATGATGATCTGACTCTGAATGCTTACCCGCCGACAGTTCACTCACTTTGAAGAAGAGCTTAGTCATCTGGAAGCCGCAAAGATGAAAGAAGCTGGATTTACGGAGGCTGAATGTACAGAACTTGTCGCGAACATGGTGAAGCACGCTAAGAGCAACGGAGACCCTTTCATCGTTGTTCCCTTCATGCGCAGGTTAGACGCAGCTCACGACCACTGCCCCTTCTTGGCAAGTACTCACGAGTTCCGTCATTCAGCCACACGCCTCCAGAGTACAAGGACATCTGGCCACCCATGCCGTGGGTGCTACGCAAGGTGGTTGTACCAATGATGTTGGCCAAGAGATATTCTGGGTGCGTATGCGTGGTCCATGATGGAGTGATAGTACTGACCCTTTGGATTCTTCAGCTACTGGAAGTATGCTCCATACGCTATGTCTTAGGCCTTCCAGGAGGACTCAATTCTTCTGGTCGATTACTATGTTGTTGTATCACTACCATTTCATCCTCGCATATTCTCCTTCGGTCTTTCTTTGGACGAGACGTGGATACCGCCGCGTGCACGCGCCAATCCTAGCATGGATGAACAACTGGATAAAAACATGAATGAGCGTGCATTAGAAAGACTGACTAAGTACATCTATACGAAGAAGTCATGACGGAAGTGGATGATCCCTAAGCGAGAGCCTCGTGATCGTGTTCTACAGCGCCTTGGCATACGAATACTGCGACCTGGAGTGCATACACAAGAGATCGGTCAGGCGTTCTGGCACACCTCTCAAAAGGGTACTGACTTGAGGTCTTCGTTGTCGCTCCCTGACCCGTCGACCCTGGTATGCACGGCGGTCTGGATCGGGATCTGGAGCTAGCGCAATTCCATGTCAGCGAATGTCGCATGGTGCTATAGGCCGAAGTCGGACAGGCGAGACGATGACTCACCTGTGGGCCATTGTGAGGATTGGACGAGGACGCAGAGCTTCCAGGGAAGCGAGGCGGGGTCACGTTGCTGAGGTTCACCGACACGACGTGGTCGCTCGACTTGATCAACGTTCGAGAGTTGAGCCTGTAGGGGTTTCGTCAGCGATGGCCTCGTGATGAACGGCGGTGCGAGAAAACTTACGAAGAGAAGAGCGCGTTGGTGTAGACTGCATATGCACCAAAGCGGTCAGGGCATCTAGGAGGGACACGTAGAGGCGAAAGAGATGGCACACACAGTGACTCAAAACCATGAATGGCGTGAGAAACACGAAGTTGTGCGGCATAACCGCGAACTGCACAAGTGTTGTCAGAGGGCGCGATACGCAATTCACCGCGATGCCGACATACCGTGATCAGAGCGATGCTCGCATCGGCACTGCATACGAGGCACAAACGCATAGTGAGCAGTCAGCACACGAGTGGTTTAGGTATACAGACGCACACTGTCAGCATGCCTGATGTGCACCGTTGTCAGTATACCTGAGCAACGAATTCGAGCGCAATTGTGCGACTTACCGGTGTTCACGGTATACAACATCAGCCGTCCAAGGGCAGTATCGGTTCTGCGGCCGTACAATCAGCCTCTACCTCTCTCAATCGGATGGAAGAGTACGGAACACACCTGACATTACCTGTCCGGGCTACGCGTAGCAAGTGGAACAAGGTACCCGCGACGGAAGCGTCCGCGAGAACGGCAGAAGCGAAGTTGAGGTACAGGTAGACCTTGGTATGCCATCAAAGTGAGGTAGGGTC
This sequence comes from Cubamyces sp. BRFM 1775, assembly GCA_022385745.1. Classification (NCBI taxonomy): domain Eukaryota; kingdom Fungi; phylum Basidiomycota; class Agaricomycetes; order Polyporales; family Polyporaceae; genus Cubamyces; species Cubamyces sp. BRFM 1775. The sequence continues at coordinate 17,785 of MU278681.1, read as the reverse complement.
GACGGATATGACAGGAGTCGGCATACCTTCAGGCCGGCAAGATCGCCCTCGTTGACTCGGAAGCTGGTGGCAATCAGGATCCCACTAGCCAAAGCGACATAGCAATAATAGCTTACCCCTTCACGGATAGGACTGTAGAGTCGTAGCGGATTAGCAACGACTCGAAGAGTTTTGCACACGCGGTACTCACTGATGCCACAGACTGCGAATACATAGCGTATCAGCATCTTGGATTTAGCCGTTGCGGTAACCTACACGCACCGAAGTCGAACACAGACAACAGTGCCTGCGACACATGACGACGTCAGTTCCAGCTCGCATGGCATTGGGGAGCAGGAGACGCACCAAGACTCCCGTGATGACAGGGTGTTCATGGCTCACTGCAACGCGCACTGAGTCATCTCCCGTTCACGATGTTTGAATGGCGCGACTTACGATGCCAGATGCCCTTGATGTACATCCTGGGCGCGAACGTGAGCTCGGAGGAGTTCACCGAGAGCCGATGTCAGTGTCACTTACCCCCTGACCATAAAACTGACAATCGACTGTTACAGAGGTGAGTCCCAATCTCGGCGCTTGGATCATCATACGTACGGTAAACAGTACTAGGGCCTAATTTTCACGCGTCAACCTGGATGCCATCATGCCGGAAAGATAACAAGAAGATCGACGTACCACAAGACTCCTGGAAGCGTGCCCGTGAGTATCATGTGCACGTAGAACGCAGTTGAGAAGGCGTACCAAACTGGTGTGTAGAAAACAGAAGGATCGCCATAGTGGGTAACGAAGGTGTAGTAGAGCATGTGCCCCATCAGGAAGACATTCACCGAGTCGACTAGCCTGGTATTTTCGCTCAGTGAGTACCAGCGAGATATACACTCCGGAAATTCTTGGCCTACCAGAGTGCAAGTACCTGGAGTTCTTGTTAATTTTTGCGAAACTTCACGAACAAAGTAACATGCTATGTACTTACATAGCCCCTCATTGGGGCGGAGTCCTTAACACCCCGGTTATAGTACATGAAGCCCTGGGAGCACGTAAGGCCATACATCCTATAGCATCATTCGCAAACACACATAAAACAACGAGAAACGTCCGGATTCTAGGATAGTACTCACGTCGCGCCCACAATACCTCCAATCATCAATGCACCAATCGTCGGACCCGGATCAGCCATTTCGGACATCTTGAACTACAGCAGGGCCGGGAAACAGAGACGAGAGCTGCAGTAAGGTCCAGAAAAGAGGCGTCGTCCTACCCGCAGAGACGCGTCTTGTGTTGTCAAGAGTGGAGAAGAAGAGAGCGGGGGTCTTCAGGACTTGACGATGCTGCGACATATCAGAGTCCGTCGCACACACAAAAGCGTGGACCCGCTACGCGAGCTGTGCCCAGGACAATCGATCTCGGGCTGGAAGGGACGTTCATGACCCCGCTATAGCGGGGCGCAGGACGCTAGGCCTTGGAAGTCCTTTCATCCGAATGATAGGTTTGAAACACTCCAAGCCATGCGAGACCTTGCGAGACCTCGCGGCGGCCCTTATCCAACGATACGTTTCTGCCGGCCGTAAGCAGGACGACAAGACTTTGACGGGAGACCGGTGTCTGCAATACCCGACGCCCCGATCCGGGCTTCGAACGGCGTTGAAAACGGTATCCGAGTTCCATTCGTGCAGAGAGCGCAAATCCTCGATCTTCATATCCATCGCCAGGACCATCGCCCTCGAGAGAACTCTGTCTTCGAACGGCAGGAGCCAGTAACTGTTTATTGGCCTCCCGGTGCTCTACACAAACTGGAACCGTTCAAGGGTGCTGGTAGAACAAATGGCAGGGCGATGCCGGCCGTGCCATGCGCGTGCGATGTCATTTCATTGGTAACACAAAGAAGAGACTAGGCCCAGGTTGTGGTCTTTACGAAATAACATCCAGCGTGGTTCAGCTACTCTTGCGGCTGAGACAACGCTCGCCGCGTGGCTTAGCGAGTCGTCATACATCATCGACAAGTGCAAAGGCTTCACGTTTTATCGTTAGTAGGCGTTGTTGGTAGATAGAAGCTGAGAGCCCATAGCCTCGACTTTAAAGGATGTCTGGATGGCCGAGGACTCAGAAGACGCTGCGAGCGGAGGTATTCGAAGACGCAGATAAACGAGGACGAGTCCAAGACTGTCCAAGAACGCCACAAAATCCTGCGCGATGCGGCGATCTCGATCCAGGCACGGGCGCTAATACCACGTGCCCACGGAGATACGGCTGCGGACTGCCGGATCGTGTCGCCGAAGCCCGAGGATGCGGCCACTTGCGTCAAACCACCATCGTCTATCGTCCAGTGTCTTGTCCGGGCTTGAGCATCTTAGCGTTCAAATCCTATGGCGGCTGCATCCACTGCGGCAAGCAGCTCTTCTGGGATTGGAAGTGCTCCGAAACCTCCCGTCGTAGTCCCTGGTTCAGGCAATAACATCATTGTCAATCCCTGCCAAGTAAGTCAATACATCAACGGTGCGCAAGTCGCGAAGACCTCAACTTCTCTCTCAGAGAGGAAATCCGGTGCTTGAATGCATCCGGAATGTTGGGAAGGAGTTCGGAGAAATTGTAGCAGACTACCAGGTAGGGAGGACGACAGGTGTTCTCTTCTTGAGGTACGACTCTACGAGCGCCTTACACGGACGGAACGATGAGCAGCCTGACGACATTCCTGTGCAGTCTGCGATATCACAGACTCCACCCAGAGTATATCCACCAGCGAATAGAGAAACTGGGACACTCGTATAATCTGAGGGTCCTACTTCTTATGTGTGATGTGGTTCGTGTGTCGACTGTCCCCGTCTATCCGCCTATTCGAACTGTCTTTCTAGAGCGAGCATCAAGAACCTATACGTGAATTAACCAAGGTACTGTTCATAGTCACAGCAACTTCTATACTGTGTCCTGAGGCGTACCCCTAGATATGTTTGATCAACGAAATCACGGTCATGGTCGCATGGAAGTAAGGACACGCTCACGTCATAGCTTTACGAATGCTGACTCCTCAGCAGTGCCGAAGAGGCCGGCTACTATCTATCAACGTACAAACAGTTCGAACACAAGCCTCCGGATATGATCAAGGAACGTGTGGATAAAGACTATCACTCCATGCTACGTACTGCCCTCACGTCTATCAGCAAAGTGAACAAAACAGACGTGGAGACGCTCCGGACGTCTTTTGGGGTATGTTTCTTGTCAATGTGCTTCCATACCCTGGGCGATAACAAGCATATACCTGGCAGAGCTTTGCCGCCATCGCAAAGGCATCTTCTGAGCAACTTCAAAATCTCCCCGGTTTCGGCCAAGTCAAGGCGAAACGCATACAAGATGCGTTCAACAAGCCTTTCCGCAACAACAGCACCAGCGCGCTACCCGTCAGCACGCAACTCCAACTTCGTGCCAGCCAACAGTCCACGACTAGTCAGAGTGGAGACAAAGGCAAGCAGCGTGAAGGCGAACCTCCCAGGCATGCTGCCCCTTCGGATAGCACCAGAGAAGGCGTTGCGCAGCCGGTACAACTCACGGTTCCAAGTGCCCCGCGACCACCTCCAGCGCCGCGACCTCGTGTTCCGCGTGAACCAAGCCCGGCTTGGGATATTGAACTCGACTTGAACGATTCGCCGGAGCAGACGCCAGAAACCGGGCCACCACCCGTCGGTGGCACGTCTGCAACATCTAGGAAACGTCCGCCGAGCCCGGTATGGGACATCGAACTTGATTTGAATGCGAGTGAGACGGAGGACGACGATAACCAAGAGGAAGACGGGAGGAGCAGGAAGCGACCTAGAGAGGGATCAGGAGAGTTTGGCGCGCCTACCATGTTGACAGGCGCATGAAACGGCCGGGGAATGCGTCATACGATTGAGATGATCGAAGTGTGCGTTCAGCGAATGTCTACCTCGTCCGTAGCAAAGCTGACACAAAGTACAGCGTCCTTGTGTACTAGATGCTCCGTGTGGCGATAGCGATGTCAATGTCATTCATTCGTCTCCAGCCCGTTCGTAGCTTTTCCCGCGGCCATCCCTACTCGAGCGCAATGACGGTGGTAGGGACGCAGGCCGACCACGCCGACTTTCCACCACCAGCGTCCGTTGTACGCGCTACTGGCTGACACTGCCGCGGGGTGGTGCAGCATCTTCCCGTTGACCACATTCCTGACCAAATTATATGAAAGGCAGGTGCATACACCTCAAAACACAGGCTCAGCTTCGCTCCGCCTGTCTTCGCCTGTATTTGCAGCATATCGTGTCACGTATGTCAAGCTTGCCTGACCTGCTCGAAGACGCATTGGCACATTTTAGCCTCCTCTTGCTGGTCAATGTGAGTGGCAGTTTCCGACTGCGCTACGCGTTTGACTACGGGACAACCTTGCAGTATGCAAATGGTTCGCGCCGGCCTCGTACCGATCTGATGCCTGCTAATGCTCTTCTCGTACTCTATGGCAACAGCAAGCTCGTTTACGGTGGTTGTGAGTGCTTAACAACGCGCATGCTTGCTACCATCCTGCATGTCACAAATAGATCGTCGATGTGGCGGAAACCTTCAGCGACGAGGTGTGTACACAAGCATCAACGCGCCCATGGGTCAGCCGTGATCCCAAGTCAGAACGTGCCGCTCCTGCTCCACACCATGTATCGAGATGGTACGTACTTCCACTCTCACATAGGACATTCCGACCCGATCTTTGTCATAGGAACCTTCTTCTATGCTATACTTCTCTTGGTCTCCACGCCAACTTGCTGTGTATGACTTTCGCGCCGGTGAGCTTCTCTCCCCTGCTGCTCAACGCCACACGTTGACTATATTAACTCAGAAAGAAGTGTCTTCCTCGCTGCAATTGTACGCCGAGCGCACGCCTAACGCCCCAATGCATCCGCTGACCGACCTATGACGAGAGTAGATTGCACCAGGCCGCCCACAGCGCTCTGACCTCCCGTGTCCTGCTCAATCTCCGCGCAGCTGCTGCCCGATCGTCGGGCCTCATTCTGAGTGACTTCCACAGAAGCGCGCCGATTGCGTTCGAGGCGCCGGTCATCCTGCTGCGTCATGGGTGGGACGATGAACCCGCTCCGGATGAGTGGTCGGAGCCAAGGTTTGAGTTGCATGTGCCTCCGATGAGGGTTGAGGTGCATGTAGGTCCGTCTTTGCTACGGCCCATGCGGACCAGCGGAGGTATCAGTGGGACGACGATAATGTACGTGGAAGGAAATGGGTCGCAGAGTTCGATGGATAGAAGAGTCACACCGGTATGTGCATGCGGCGTACACGCTCCAGCCTGTAGCACTGCCGACTGATGTCCTCGCCTCCTCAGTTCCCGCAGCAGGTCATTGTGTAGAAGCGGCAGATGGTCCTGGCGATGTCTTCGTATCGTTCTTATCGCGGGCGCGGTCGCGTTCTTTGTCGCGGATCTTCCGGCCTGCGCGAATTCGACGGATGCCGCATTGTCTGCTGCCCCGGCGAGCCCTAACGTACGGTGCATCGCCCTCGCTGACGATCGTGGGAGTCGTACGAGCGGAGCGCCAGCCACCAACCTGATCCATATGTTCGAAGCGCTCCTCGACTCACTACTTACCTGCTGCGAATGATCTATTGCCATCGGAGACGTGTAGCAAGGGCGTGAACGCAGTCAGTGGTTACCCCACATTCATGTCTGTTCGTTCGCTGACCAAGGTTCTAGCCAGCTTTCTCTGAAGCTCCACGGAAGTGGCGAGTCAATGATCCAACTCGGCCGCTCGAACGGCTCGAGACCATATGCGTGTTCCAACGCGCAGCGCTGGGATGTGCGGATTGACAGCTGCGATGCGCTCGGCCAAATCATGACCGCGATTCTCACTGCGCCGTCGCAAAGCGTCTCCACACGTCGTTCTTATAAAGCTCGCGTCACGAGGATCTTCACCTGCGCTTCTTCGGTTTCGGTTCTGTCCTAACCATGTCAGACTTGAGCACGCTTCTCGAGGATGCGGCTTCCCACTTGGAGCTTCTGATGTTAGTCAAGGTGAGTGTGGCGAGGTGCTGGTATCAAGGAGATCGTGGCTGACAAGAAATCGTAGTATGCAAGCGGTTCGTGCGTTTTGTTTGGTGATATAGAACCTGTGCTTAATCGCGGTGCCGCCAAATTGCTCTAGTGGGCTCTCTGACTCTCGTCGTGAGTGGTATAAATGATCATTATATGCAACAAGTTAACGTCGAATAGATGCTCGATATTGTGGAGACGTTCAGCGACGAGGTACGCCATTGCCCGAGCGAATCGCTTAGCCCCCGGCGTGGTTCTAATCTCTCGTCATACAGGTTACTCTTATGTGGCCATCCAAGCTGACCGTGATGAAGGCCATATACTTCGCGAACCGGTATCTGCCAATCGTGGATATCGCATTAGGCGCTGCCAGTGAGTCGAGCAGTACGTGTCGTATACTGGCGACCTGACCCGAAGTACTCTGCAGCATTGCAGACCACTTCATTGCGGGTAAGTCCATCCCCTTCTCCTTCTCCTCCTCCCGTGGAAATCCTGACACTCGGTTTTAAACTCTTTGATAGGCATGCGCTGGAATGTGGACCACTTTACTAGGTGCGTTCCACCCTGACCTGCTCAAAGCATGTCTATAACCTCGCCTGCAGTACTCTACGCACTGGGATCGTTATTATCTGAACGTGTGTGTGCCGTTACGCCCCTTTCAGCCTTCGTTGAGATGCGACTTCAGTGATCCTCGTGGTACGGACGGTGGCCCTTTGGAATTTTAATAGGATAGTGCTAGGCCTGTTGACTTTCTTGACTCTCTTGATCGTCGTAAGTACCGTTCTCCCAGTAGCCGGCCTTGGAAGTCACTGAGGTCTCGACAGGTGCCCTACATCGTTCTCGTGCAAGAGTACCTACGGCACCTCAATTGTATACGGATTCTCGTACAGCCAACCTCTGTATGTGATTGACTAATCGCCTCCGTGCAGATCCTCCTCAAGAAGTCTTGAACATGACCGGATGCGTCGCTAGCATCTCTGATAGAGTTAGCCTATGGTTCTACGCGAGCATACTGTTGTCAGAGACAAGTACGTATACTATTCCCTTCTTCGAAATGGGGACAGGAGGCTGAAGTTTCTTTTCACCTAGCCGTCGTTGTACTGACAGTGATGAAGAGGTACACAATGAAAGGTGCGTATTACCCTCGCTTCGACTGAGTGTTTAGCTGAATGCCCTATTGCAGTACGAGATCAAACATTGCCGCTCCTATTCCACACAATGTATCGGGATGGTGCGTGCGGGTCATTTCTTATTGGAACGTATATGAACGTTGCCCGGCACAGGCACGGGCTTCTATGCAATCCTGTTGAGTGTGTCGGTCGGCAATATGATGTGTATGACACTTGCGCCGGTAAGACAGCTGCGTTACCCTCGTCAACCACTGTCTCAACGAGTCAACACGCTGACCGTCCTGCAGATCGAAGCGTCTTCGATGTTGCAACTGTTTGTACCAGGAATGTCATATACCCTGGGATGGTGCTCATGTCTCGCACAGGTTCCACCGTGCTGTCCACAGCAACCTCACTTCCCGCGTATTGCTCAACCTCCGTGCCGCGGCCGCCAGGTCTTCAGGCCTGAGCATGAACGACTTCCATAGAAGCACGCATATCGCGTTCGAGGTGCCTGCCATACACTCTACTCAGCCGACCATGGCTTTGTCCGATCTTGAATCGGAGACTTCGGAATACTAGTATCTTGCCAAGTGACGGACTGCGGCGTGGTGATGTAAGAATTCGAAGCATAGTATTAGGGGAATCTGGGTCCAGCGACGCGGCGCCGATCCCGCCTCCCTGCGCATTGCGTTGATATCCTCTCTTCCTTTCTACAGGCGTGGATTGTTGTGGCTCCTAGAGGGACAGGAAGTGTGATACGAATGTCCTGACCCATGGATGCCTAGTAGTCCTGTGCGCTATTCATGCAACGGGGCTCCACCGGGACGTCCACAGTCCGGTGATCGACGTCCGGAATCGCCCACTTTAGCTACGCTAAGCCCGCACCATCAGCGTGTGCGTATATACAGGTGCTTCTTCCGCCTTCTGACAGCGTCAGCCGCAGCCGCTGGTAGTGGTGTCCTCCACTGACGTGAGTTCAGTCCATCCTTGACTGACCATCGTCGCACGATTGAACTCATACAGTCGCCAGCTTCTGTGAGTTGAGGAGCTCTGTCGACCAGTCATCGTGATGTAGATCCTACTAGAGGCCTGTGGGCATCGTGAGTTGCAACGGAAAATGTCTGAATATCGCGTCTAGATACAAACCAATGAATCACTGCGCGCGCTCCGATTTCCTGGCTTCGGCGGTGCCCCGGTAAAAGCATGACCACTTGACACCATGGCACATTGCGATACAGCGCCTCGCCCTCCCGCTCATATACCTGATGGATGCCGTCTCTGGAAGGATTCCGGCTTTGCTACTACGTCCATGGTAACCCATGCCAGGCTTGGATATCCTCCTAGAGCATGCGCTGTACCACCTAGATTTGCTCGCTTGGGTCAAGGTGAGTTCCACTCGTACGCCAGTAGGGCCTGGATGTCTGACTTGGGTGCGTTCTTTTGTCTGGAAATCGTTGCCTGCAATTCGAAACGTGATAGTACACCAGCGGTTCGTCTCGAGTCTGGTACCTAGTGCTCATCCCGGCTCACCTTCGAACCGTATTTTCTATAGTGGCTGCTTTGACATGCGTCGTAAGCCTACAGTTTGGAGAGCTAATGGCGATGAGCTCAATAAGAGTTGTTCTTGATAGGTACTTGACGTAGCTGAAACGTTGGGCGAGGAGGTGAGTAGCCATCACCCTCGATTCTCCAACCTTTACATGACCGTAAGCTGTAGGTCGCGCTCGTCTGGCCTTCACAAATGAGCACCATGAAGATGATATTCTTCTTGAACCGGTATATGCCCTTCGTCGACATCTCTCTTGCCGTGTATCGTGAGTCGCTTCCATTTTCTACGTACCCTCCTGAGCCTTATCGTGCAGTGTTCTTGGGCGTCCACTCGCCGAAGGTAGGACAACAGGTCCGTAGCCTGCTTGACGATGCTTACTCACACCGTGTGTAGGTATGCTCCGTCCTGTGGCCTATCACAGTAGGTAAGCATCCTCTCGATTTATTCCTAGGGATCTTCATCTCAGGCTTCCGATAGCCCTCTACCCTCTGGGCTCTATCATATCCGAAGGTAGGCGTCAGAGCGACTCGAGGCGACCTCCGGACAACCGGACTCAAATAGCGCGTAGTTATCCTAATGGTGCGGACGCTCGCGATATGGAACTTCCATAAGATCGTCTGGGGCCTCATGATTGCTGTCGGATTCGGAATTGTGGTGAGATCCCCACCGGCTCGCGCTGTCACTATGAGCTCCATACCCATCAAACGACTCTAGATTCCATTCGTCTCCGTCATCCAGCAATACTTCCGCAATCTGCACTGTGAGTGACCCGTAGACAATCTGCGTACCTCCCCTAACCGTCGTCATATACACAGATCCTTCACGTAGCGTACTGGAATACACTGGCTGTGTGGCAAGCATCTCCGACAGCGTCGGATGGGTGTTCTATGCCAGCATAATCGTATCGGAAACGAGTGCGTGCATCTCGTGTTCGTTCCCTAAAAGCTCACTCACCCCTCACAACTTAGCTGTGGTCGTTCTGACGTTGCTGAAGCTGTACACTATGAAAGGCATAGTACACCTCGGCGTCGTGAGTCCTGCCCCCCGAAACTGACGTGCCTTATAGGAAGCCGAAGCACACTTCCCCGTCTATTTCGCACCATGTACCGCGATGGTAAGTTCTTAGCTTTTTATCTAGGCACATTCCTTATACGAGTCCTCGATTAGGTACATGCTTCTACTGTGCACTGCTTTGCATTTCGGTGGCAAATCTGCTATGCATGAGGCTCGCACCGGTAGGGTCTAACGCTCTCGTACCAGGATTGCTGTCGGTTCCTGACGTCTGCTTCTCAGGTTGAGATGTCATCGGCATTGCAGCTGTATGTCGAATACCGGTCCACTCCCTCGTCCTGCCAACGGCACTCGCTGATACATTGCCGTCCTTGCTGTCCTTGCTACAGACCGCACCGTGCTATCCACAGCACGCTATGCTCGAGGGTGCTCCTCAACCTACGCGCCGCTGCCGCCGGCTCGTCGGGCCTCACCCTCGACGAATTCAACAGGACAAGCCATATAGCTTTTGACATGCCTGGCGCTGACTCCGACGCTTCGGAGACGACCTTGCTCGACCTCGAGCTCCAGCCGATTTAGCTGGAGGTTCTGAACGAGTGTTATATCAGCATACTGTATTATAGGAAGCAAAAATCCGCAGATCATACTAAGCACGGCGATAAAAAAAGATGGTGAAGACTCATCATTACAGGACTGGAAGTCATCGGCACGTCAATCGCACAAGTCCTGCTGGGCAACTGCAACGCCCGAATCTGCACGGTACAGTAACACACGTACCAATCAAAGGTCTCGCGCTCAGCTCGGGGGTGCCTAACATCGCATGGCTATGAATGACGCGTTGGAGTTGCAAAAGGCATCGAATTCGACGGACCGCGCGCTTGTACTACCGCCCTGAGACCTACCCACCAACTGCCAGGGGAGGTTCCTCCACCATACGACAATGTCTCAGAACGACCTCAGACCTTCGTCACCGCATGAAGTTCAAAGCTTCGAGGCCCAGGGTCCAAGGCCCGAGGTCCGATCCCCGGCGCGCGACACGGTCATCTCCAGGGGAGAATTGATTCAGTCCAGGTTTGAATATGTCTGGGACACAGCTGTTGAGTGCTCCGCAGGTGCGATGATTTGGAAATACCATAATCGATCGATGAAGCTGCAGAATTCGGCAGGAGCTCGTGTGTCTCGCGCAGCGGCCACTAACCAACTGTTCACTAGCGTACAGTACTAGCGCAACATGTACAGCGAGCTTACTTGCCAGCGCGCAGCCGGCGTCCAAACGTCCACAGCGCGTCCACACATGCCGGGCGCTGCATCCAAGTGACTTACGTTCGAATTCAGCACAAACCTTCGTGCGCATCGGCTGCGCCTGTCCACGACTGAACTCACAATTGAGGACCCACAGCGACGCTGACACGGTCCCGACACCCGAATCGCGCGGGTATGCGGCGTGCTGCGCGTATACTGCACTCATAGCTCATAGTTGCGCGCCCGACGACGCGACAGCAGCGGCGCCGCCCAGCGTCCCCACAGTCATTGTGGCCATGATCAGTGCGCCCTCGCGTCGGGCTCGTTCGTACACGCGCGCGCCTGTGGCACCCGGGGACGATCGTCGCCGGGGACATGGAGCCTTGGCCGCAGCGCAGCGCCGACAGTACGTCGACCAAGACTTGCAGAATCGTCTTGGGTCGATGTCGATGGATGATGTCGATGGTTCGTCGGTTGGTCGCGCGAGACACGCGCGTCCGCGCACACGCCGCCGCCACCCCCACCCACCACCAGCGACACCGGCCGCGCGATACTCCAGGATGCCCTACAGTATGAGGTAGCATGAGACGAGAGACGGGTCGGCGCTCGGCCAAATTGTCTGCGTATAGCGCGTAGATGTCGCGAGAGCAGCGGGAACGACGTCTTGACATATGCAGATGCATTTGTCTGACGGCGGCGGCGGCGGTTCCGTGGTTTTCGAACACGCACGTCCGGCCGCGGGTGCTGTTGCATCTGCATCGATGCATTTGCGCCGTCAGCAGTACTGCACTGCAGCACATGCGACATACACACGCGCACCACCCCGAGCTAAACAGCAAGATCCAGTACCGTCATGAAGTCCCCGAACGCGCATTGCACGCACACACACACCTACCTGGAACTGGTCTCGCCGCCCACAACTCGAGACCAGCGCTGGCCGCGCCGATTGATCATGTTATGCTGATTGCAGGGCGGATGATCGTGCACACATGCCTTCCGCGCCGTCCTTCCTGGCGCCGAGCAAGTTCGACAAGTCGACGAATCGAGGATTCGCAGCCGGTGGCGGCAGGGTAGGATTCAGAATTGGAGACGTCAAGGTCCTTAGTCTTGCGGCCGGGACAGAGGCGCTATGCCGGGCTGTCTATAGTATACACCGGTGAGTAGCCTGTGTGGTACCGACGAACCCGAGCCGCAATGTCCATCCACCTCCGGGCCAGTCTCCGCCTGACCGTCCGTACTAGGTATACCGGAGCACGAACCGGGGGAACGCACATCGCTTTTCCCGCGGCAAGTCCGACCTAAATGAGCGCGAGCTGCTGGTCCTTCTCGAGGCCCATTCTTCCACGCCAGAACGGGGGACACGGCGGAGGAAGCTTGTGCGGCGACGGCCACGCCCGCGAAGCGTCGAACGCGCCTTGGACGCGGGCGTGCTGGGCGAGGATCTCGTCGAGGACGTGGGGGACGTCGAAGTCCTGCAGCATGCCGAACCTGATAGCAGCAAACGCCGAGATGGGCGAGAGGGGAGCGAGCCTCGGTGGTTAGCTACGTCATGGATATAGCACGCATGTCCCTTCGAATGCCCTGCGACGAGCATTCGAAGGCGAGAAGAACGTGAACGGGTACACTCACCAATCGCCGTACGGGTACGCGAGCACATTTGCGGCATATCTATGCATCCAGTCGTGCCAGAGGCGATGAGACGACGAGACGCAGAAAGCACACACAAGTCAGCTCAGCGGTTCAAATCAGAATCAAGCACAGCGGCGCGAGAACGCAAGAACGCGCTAGCTTCGCCGTTCGCAAAGTCCGACCACGCACTTGTGACCGCCAACGTGGGCGACTTCGCCGAGCACGACGTCCTTCTCGCCCAGCCCGCGCTTGTCGAGCTCGCGCCGGAGCGCGCGCGCGACCGCGCCCCCGCCCTCGCCGCACCTGCAGTCGCGCGAGCCGTGCGTGCACACGTACAGGTGCAGCCTTCTATCTAGCGCGACTTCCGGTTCTCGTTCTCGTTCTCGTTCTCGTTCTTCTCCCGCGCCGAACGCGCGCAGCGCCTTCCTAGTGGTGTGCGTCATTGCCATTGCCGTCATCGACTCGGACGTCGACGTCGACGCAGAGCCGTCGTGGTGCTTCTGGAGGAGCTCTTCTGAGTCGCCGCTCGCGACGGAGCCCAGGACGAGCTCGCGCAGCTTCGCGTCCACCTCGTCCAGGGTCTCCAGCGAGACCTCGGGGATCTCGAGCCGTCCATGCCGATGCGCGTTCGAGAACACCGACGCGACGTACCGCTCCCTCCCCATCCTCCTATCTTCCTCGCTCTCCCCCAGCCCCGCGTACCCCGGGTGCACGCGCAGCGCGGGCGACCACGCAAAGTTCACCGTCCCGCCCCACTGGCGCGCCTTCATCGTGAGCAGGCGCCAGATGCGCGAGCTCGAGCGCGACGGATATGTGCTGGGCGGGTCGTGCGTGTGCAATAAAACGCAGGCGAGGTGGAACGGGGCGGTGCCCGCGAGTGAGGACGGGCCCGGGTCCGACGAGGTCGGGGCTGTCGCTGCCGCTGCCGCACCCTTGGATTCCGAACGTACGTGTCGCGTCGAGGAGAGGTAGCGTCGGGTGCCAAGGGCGGTGTGGTAGTGGCAGTCGCGTAACAAGCGGGTCCGCGCGCTAGGACGAGTAGTCGTAGGCGTGAAGCGGAGGAGGTGTGGCACGGCGTGGGCGTGCATGATAGATGAGGGAGATGGGTTTCAAGTGAAGGGCAAGGACGAAACTCGGGGAGCGGTATATGAGGTGCGAACGAAGCCTGGCGTTGCGCTCAGCAAGCTCATCGTTGTGCACGGCGTCGAGGACGCTGCTGACGTCGCGCGCCGGCACATCCACCGCTCCTCCGAGGCTCGCCCACGTGATCCGAGGACTGCGGCCGGCCAACGGAGGGTCAATCTGGCTTGCTCCGGCGCACTCCGGCCGGCATTCCAGGGCAAGGCCGGTACGACCGCCCAGGCCCGCTGCGCTGCGGGAAAATTGAGTGTTTGAGCGGGATGAGACTCGTGGCGGGGGGACGGAGGCCAAAATGGAGGCGAGTTCGATCAGAAGAAACGGTGGCAGTTCGGCAGTTCCCTGAGTGGCCGGATATGGTAAGAAGGTACGAGAGAATGGTGGCTGGGCGCGCGCCCCTCCTGCAGGCTGCTTCCCCGCGCTGGTTGCAGCTATGCCTTATCCATCCGTCCCTTGTACTTCCGCATTCGCGCGGTTCGCTGCTCCATCCGAGTCCACATGCATGGCGTCCGGCTCGCCGTTGTTACGCCCGACGTCGCGACGTTGCCCTCGACGACGCGCAGAGAGGGAACGACGCTGCCAGCGAAGGAGGCTTGGACGCGATCCCGCGAGGCGCGCGCCATTTAAAACGGGCATCTCGTCTCAAGCGAGCGGGACGGGGCGCGGACGTCGAGGCCAGGATGTGATGATTCTCGCGAGTCGCAGGGAGAAAAAGTCCCATCGCTTGTGGGATAGCGGACGCGAAGCAGGCGAGATGGGATCATATGTCCCAGGTCCCGCCTCCCCAGCGGGCCAGCGGAAAACAAGAGAACGCCCGGGTTTGCCAATTAAAGTTTGTCAGAGGGCTGGCTGGTCGTGCATATATGCGCGAACCTGCACGTCCCCGATGGCCTATCACTTCCTCCCCTTCTCCTCTTCTTCTCTCTATAGCCGTCCGTACGCGTCGTCGTACTCCCTACGCTCCCTTACCCGTCTCCGCTTCTCTGCCCAATAGCTTGCACGTGCGCACCGTGGATCCGTGACTGCTCTCCGGAACAATGTCTGCCATAGTCTGGGCGTGGGCCGTCCTCGCGGTCACCTTCGTCTGGCTGGGTCTCCAGCAGAAGTCGAAGAGGCTCGCACTCCCACCGGGTCCCAAGGGTCTTCCGCTCATCGGAAACCTACGCGACCTGACCCTTACCGGACTGTGGCTCGAGGCCCGCAAGTGGGCCCAACAGCACGGTGCGTGTATCTCGCGCCCTCGCGTACTAGTATGTGCAACACGCTGAGTGTATGCGCGTTGTTGCAGGCGAGGTGGTGTATCTGCACGTGTTTGGGCAGGGCCTGCTGTTTGTAAATAGCTACGAGGCGGCCGTGGACCTGCTCGAGAAGCGGGGCGCGATCTACTCGGACAAGCCCAAGATGGTCATGGCAGGCGAACTGTATGTCGCTTCTCTCTTGTCTTCGCGCACTTCACATGTCTGATACAGTGCTACAGGTGTGGGTGCGAGAACATGGTACGCCACCGCCGCTGCCGAGCTGCATCGCGATTAGGATCTGACCAATGACACCTGCACCATTCTGTGACGTAGATTGGTCTTACGCCCTACGGCGATCGTCTCCGCCGCCAGCGCAAGCTCATGCTCCAGGCGCTCGGCCAGAACAGAATCCAGGAATACCACCCTCTCCTCGAAATTCAGACACACAACCTCCTCCAGGGCATCCTCAACAACCCAGATGACTCTCAGAGCATCATCCGCAGGTACACAGGCGGCCTCACCCTCCTCATCGTCTATGGTTACCGCGTCCTCTCCAACACCGACCAGCTCCTCGAGATGGCAGACGAGAGCCTCGAGCTCCTCTCTAACCACATTGCCGCGGCTGGCAAGGTTTGGTTTGTCGACCTCATTCCGGCCCGTACGTGCTTCACAAGCATATCTGT
The DNA here is from genome assembly GCA_022385745.1 of Cubamyces sp. BRFM 1775. Lineage (NCBI taxonomy): Eukaryota > Fungi > Basidiomycota > Agaricomycetes > Polyporales > Polyporaceae > Cubamyces > Cubamyces sp. BRFM 1775. The sequence continues at coordinate 2,153 of MU278681.1, read as the reverse complement.
CATTTATTGCCACTCACGCTCTGGCGCTCCGCGTATTTCCAGTCAAGCACGTCCCTTCGTGGTTCCCCGGTGCTGGCTTCAAGCGCAATGCAGCCGTCTGGAAGCAGAAGATGGAGGCGTTCGTCAACGTGCCATACGATTACACCAAGGCCCAGATGGTCCGTGGTCAAACTAGATCCCATTACCGCGCGCTAACTGGACATCGCGCGCCCACAGCGCCAGGGAACTGCCGTGCCTTGCTACGTTTCGATGCTTCTTGACGACGCTGCCCTGGAGAACAAGGAACAGACCGTAGATAACCAGCGCGACTTCGACATCCGATGGACGGCCAACTCGCTCTATGCAGGTGAGCATTCCGTCCCCGCGCGCAGTATCTGCCCTCGTATGTCTCGCGTACGCAAGTGACTCATGATGCCTGTCTTCGCGAAATCTTCCACAGCGAGCTTCGACACCGTAAGTGACAGTGCCGTACCCATATGATAGGCTCGAGAGCTAATGCCCCAGCGCGTGGCTGTCCCGCCCACAGACTATCTCCGCGATTTCGCACTTCTTCCTCGCCATGCTTCAGCACCCCGAAATCCTCGAGAAGGCCCAGAAGGAGCTCGACGCGGTCGTTGGCAACAGCCGTCTGCCTACATTCAGCGACAGGCCGAACCTGCCTTACGTCAACGCGATCGTGAACGAGACGCTGCGTCTCGCATCGCCCGTCCCTCTTGGTAGGCCCACGCGCCAAGTCCGTCTAAATTAGAGTGCTGAGTGCGTTGTTGCTATTACAGGTCTCCCGCGTCGTATTACCGAGGACAACGTGTACAAGAACATGTACATCCCGAAGGGCACCCTCGTGTTTGGCAACAACTAGTACGTGTCGTGTGCCGTTCCTCCGTGGCCGGAGCTTAAGCTGACGCCCGCGCGTATGTGTCTCTGTCGCGCATCCACCCTTGCAGCAACATGGCACGTAACGAGGCGATCTTCCCGAACCCTGACGAGTTCGACCCTGAGCGGTACCTCGAGGAAGACATCGACGAGGCGGCCGCGAAGCTGCGCGACCCGCGCAACTACGTGTTTGGCTTTGGCCGCCGGCGGTGCCCCGGCGCGTCCATGATCGACTCGTCGCTCTGGGTCGCGATTGCGTCGATGCTTGCGAGCTTCGACATCCGCAAGGCGGTCGACGAGTTTGGCAACGTCGTCGAGCCGGAGGTCGTCTACGATAACTCTGTCTTCACGTGCGTACCGTTTCCTCCTTTACTCTCTACCCTGGACCCTTCCCGAGCTCCAAGGCTCCATTGCCCTCGCCCGCGCCTGCCCTGTTTGGCTCCCTCTTCGCGCCCCGCGCGAGAGGCCCGCTGCCCTCGCATCTTGCACTGCGGGGTAGTGTGGCCTCTGGGCGGCTGCGGTCGTGGCGGATCCGACCCGTCTATGATCGGGCCCGACGTACAGCGCAATGGAGTGACACGACGCTAACGCTCTTCGCGCCACCCTTTTACAGGACGCTGAAGCCGTTCAAGTACGACATCCGGCCAAGGTCGCCACAGGCGGTCAAGGTCATCTTGGAGGCGAAGGGCCTGTCGGACTGATCGCGATCACGTTCTCCGTTAAGCTCTCAAGTCTCTATGACCGCCCGCCCAACGTGATACACCTGTCCGCCTGTCTACATCACCCGACCCGCCCGCCTAATCGTCGGCGCCCCCTCCTGGATTGGGAACAACCCTCCCCCTTCCCCGATCCGTACATGCATACATGTACATAGTCGCTCGACACACTGCATGGTCCCCCTCCTCCCTTCGCCGCGTCACTCGCACCGCACCAGACGGCGCGACCACGACCCGGCGTCGGAAGGTACGACGCCAACAGTGTGAACACAACACCCACATTCGTTTAGACGTTGCCGGTTCCTCACTTATTCGCGTCGCATTAAGTAAGTAGCGTAGCGTAGTAGAAGCTGACACCTCCCTCCTACCCTCCCCCCCCCCCTACCCCTCTCACTCTGTTGCACGCACTTGACATCCGATGATAGTAGGCACATACATGATTGCGCCCGTCTCGGAGTCGTGCAGCGCAGAACTCTCAACTTATCCTCGGACTCTTCCCCAATCCACCTCTTACCCTCACCCTCACCCCCCCCCCCCCCCCCCCCCCCCCCCCCCCCCCCCCCC
>MU278680.1:0-26165 GCA_022385745.1 Cubamyces sp. BRFM 1775 | reverse complement strand
TTGATACACCAGATTGATAGTGGCTCTATGGATCACAAAATACTACTGGTTATACAAGGATATTATGAGGTAGATGTTATTATAACAGATGCTAGTGACAGTAGGCACTGTGCCACAGCTTTAGGGTTAGGCTGTCAGTAAGATTGCAGGTAACAGTGGTATAAGTCATAGGTAAGTGTTGCAGCTCTTACTGTGATAAGGGCTGACCCTAAGCTGTGCTATTGAAAGGGACCCCTAACCCCGGAGTTTGTAGTCAGAGTGGCTGTGCAACTTACTTACTTTTTCCTTCCTGAGTCTCAAAATTTATTCCCATGGGGTCGGATGTGCGTTACATGATTTGGCGGAAAGCTTGCCACATAAAACAATTTATGTGTTCCTCATCAATTGTAATCACGGCCTGGTAGCCCTGGCACCCAGCCATGAGGCTACCAGTACTTTGTATCGGCAGACCGACGGTTTACTTGCATGATGCTAGTGTCATTTCATGAGTGAATAAACTGCATAGCCCATAGAATACTAGCTATTACTACCCATAGCTCACGAATAAACCAATCATAATGCGACTTGTTAATGTGCTATCCAGTCAACCTATCAATTTTTGGTCATGCTCTGATGTGATCAAACTTGGCGACAACAGCAACATCTGGAACTATGGACCTCATCATTCTACTGGAAGATACTGAGCTTCTCGCACAATGGAAAAAGTCAGACTGGATACAGAAGGAGAAGTCTTATCCTAGTTTTGAAACACCATCTGTCATCCTCACCGCCCGAAGACAGGTTCTTGCTGTTCCCCCCAACATGCTGGACATGTTTCCTAGCCTGAAGCTGTCAGTCACGTCCTTTCTGGAGATGGTCTTGCCCTCCTAGCCCAACTGCTTGGTCTTCAATAAGGCCGAATCTGCGTTCTCTCAGAAGTTGCCCACTGAAGATCTACAAGGTGTCAACTTTCAAATGTGCCCAATCCCCCCAAAGGTGTTCATAGACAAGCTCAAGCAGCGTTTTGGGCAAGTGTGGTTGGACAGTGCATGCTCAGTTGCCGATTCCCACTACAAACTGTCCCGTTTGCCCCTATACACACTGACATACTGACATGAGATGTTGCACATCATTGAGAAATATTCAAGATGACATCTTACCTCCAAATGGCTTGACCAGTACATCCAGAAGCCAGAGCACAGTACTTTGGTGAAGAAGGTGCATGGAGCTCTCAAGACCTTGGCCTGGGGAGGGGATCTTTGTGCATACAGGGCTGCAACAACAATGGACTTGCTGGCAACACTTCTTTCTGATGCGTGGTTAGATAATGAGCTGATTGACATGCTATGACTTACCTCTCTACGTGTGTCAGTCAGAAATGTGACCTCGCTGCGCAGTTATCTATCACAACCCTGTCATTTCAGCACTGAATCCTCACATGCTACAGTGGCAAGAACACCGCTGAATCAGTCCCACCAGTCCTACGCCAGGTCAAGAAGAGCATATCTGATGGCATACATCAGCTGTACTTTCCTGCAAACCTGGACAACACCCACTAGATCATGTTCTGTAGTGATTTCTGGGCAAAGACTGCATTACAGTGAGCCAGTTGTTTCACTTCTCATTGATACTCAATTAATAACTATTTTTGAGGCGACTCACTGGTTGCACACCCAACCAAAACAAAGACCGGCCCTATTCACAAGCTCATGAAGGCGGTCCAAGCTTGGGGTCAAGCTGAACTTCAGATTGAGCTCTGCAATGAAGGGAATACCCTTACCCATGGCCTCCAAATGGATAGCAACTCATGCGGTGTTTGTACCATCAACACCATTGCGCATGGCATCTTCGGAGACCCTATCTACACCCAAAAGGACAGTGCATGCCATCTTATGGTTTACTTCCTTATACTTGCTAATGCCCAGCTAGAACATGTAAGTATCAGTTGCTTGGTGATTCATATGCCATGAACTGATGGTTTACCTATAGGACAGAACAGCGAGTATTCCTCATTGTGGCCATATTTGTCGCCAATCAGCAGGTAGCGAGCCAGAGGAGCATGCACACAAACTGGCCCAGATATCAGGCAACAACACCAATTGATCACCTGGCCAGGCTGCAGGCATAGGCAGCAGAGGGCAGAGAGATGTTGGGCTCGAGAAGGTGGCAAGTGGTGATGTTGGTCGCTCAGAGCAGGTTGCTGGCAAGCCGAAGTGCCTCACCATTGTGGGCTATAGGGAAGTGATGCGGCTATGCAATGAACTGGTGGCACTGGCGCAGGAGGACAGGGGTACACTTGAACAGATGGCTTGTGCCGACTTACAGCAGTCGGAGACACGGGATGGCAAGGTGTGATGAAAGGACTCGGACATTGAGGAAGTTAAGGAGGTGGTGGTGATGGACAATCATGGCTCAATAGAGCATACCACAACCGACCACGCCAACCATGGTACACTGCCAGAGCCAGACACCGCCGCAAGCTGCACACAGATAAAGCATCAGAGTCATGATACACTGCAGACTGATCAGAAGGCTCAGGACAAGCCTACTACTCACTCCGGTGCAGTGGGGATCAGCTGTTCAGCCACCGACTCTTGCCAGCTTAAGATGGCCTTCTTGGATGGGACTGTTGACGTTGATCAGGGTCGTCTGGACACATTCTTGTAGTCAATCACAGAGCTCGACCAGTTTACTGAACTCAAGGAGGACGAGGAGAGGCGGTGGTGTGTTTGGCATTCAAGGTGCGCAAAGTGGTACAAGATAAAAGATCCTTACAGTGCTACAAGGTTTCGTGAGCATGTGAATGTGAACTGCAAGGTAATGCAGGAGCTACAGCGTACCACAGACAAGACCATGTTGAAGGGTGGGGTTGGCATGAAGGGTGAAGTAGGAGATTCAGCAATGCACACAAGCACACTCCTTGGTATGGCGAGCAGGCTAGGGTGGACTATCAAAAGCAAGGACAACTGTCAAGCTTAGTCTGGAGCTGGACACAATGGAGATGCTGATGAACAATCAACTTGTTGAGAACACCCACTTCTACATCTGAGCATCTGCACAGACACTCCTTCCAAGTTCGGACTGGAAGGTCACACAGGCTGTGCAGCAACCGCCCAAACACTCCCATGTCGAGACCACGCATGTCAACAAGCGGATCCCTTTGTACCTATAGCGAGCCTACCAGTCTGGCGGCAGCTCACACTCTCTATTCAAGATTGCAATCAAACTGTACAACCAGGTTTATAGTGATCTAACGGAGGAGGAGAAGGCCCACGTCGATAATGTTCAGATGCAGGAACGTGTGTGGCGCCATGACCACCTCGGGGGTGTGGTTTTTGCTACAGCATGCAAAAGGTTCTTTGATGCCTCCACCTCCGAGCCCAGCAACCCCCAGGCAACAATGTGCAGCAAGTGCAGGGCGGTCTTCTGCCTTCATTTGTTCAAGACCGCTATTTGAACAGCCATGAACCATCCTGATATGGTGAAGTACAAGCATATCAACAAGAAGTATCAGAGCAAAACCCTGGGTTACTTGTTTGCGAGGTCTCAAGGGCTGGAGTCTCTCATAGCTGCAAAGGTACACTTCCATGCTTGTATAGTTCCATTGCCCTTGTATGCTCACTAGTTCTGCTGCATTACTAGGACCCCAAAGCCTCCATATATGCTCGTCTTGCCTCTGGAATCCTTGATGGGAAACTCTCTGAATATCCCATCGTCTCCGACCTACTGGAGGCCCTTGCAGAGGACTTGGACTGGCAAGAGCAGGGGGTTTGAAGGTAGAACTTCAAGTACAGACCAATGGCGCCTCAGTTCGCAAACATGTGTGCGATCATAAGCCCCAAGCTTTACTGCAACCTCACCAAGCATCTACCTCTACCGACATTGCAGCATCTACGGTATGAGTTGGTGTACTAACTAAGTGCTGCTCTTCACGCTCATTTGTTTGTATTTCACACAGACGTACACAGAACTTGATCCTGCAGTTGCCCCTGTCCATCTGTGAGTGCACCTTCCTCACTGTAGTCCAATACCTACAGTCAGTTGGCTACTCGGCGCCAGTCGCTCTCAGCTGCGATGATACAAAGCTCCATTTGGCGTATAGGACATACTGGGACACATCAAAACAGATTCATATGCTCGTTGGTGGTACGAGTGAGCCTAGGGTTGTCACTAACCCTGATGAGCTTCAGGAGCTCTTGGAGGATTTGACAAGTGCTACAAAGGTATGTACATGTTGATACTTGGCCGATGGGGAATGTGGCTCATAATTTATGATCATAGGTCTGGCTCTGGTGTATCCAAGTCCTGCTCCCAAAGATGCCTCCGATCGTTATTGCTGCCAAGGCCATCCCAAACAGCCTGAGTGTCACAGACCTTCATAAGCTGATCATTCCAATCATCTGGGGACTCCTCGCCCACAAGGTTGCCATCTGCTCCTACGCATGTGACGGCACACAGACTGAGTGATCACTGCAGCAGTCGCTGATCAAGAATGCAGACCATCACTCTATGTATACCCACATCCGCCGTGTGGCGACACAGTCATCATCAAGATTGCATTCTATGGTGACCACCCACTCATCATGATTCAAGGCTCGAAACATGCCCTCAAAACTCTGCCATGCTGAGCACATCAAGATGGCCCTCCGTACCCGTTTCTTTCTGGATGGATGGCAAGCCTATCTCAAGGCTGCTGACTACCACAAGTCCCATCATTTCATCTTCCACAAGGCTGCTGACATATGCAGCATCCTCATTGATGACCTGATCGGTCTCATTGTTGTCTACCATGACCATCTCAGGCAAGACACTCCCATACCCCTCCTGCCATGGCTGCACTCAAGTGAGGTCTGCGAACACGTCTTCGCTGAATGTCACAAGCTAGTCAAGGACTTTACATACTTAGACTTCATCTATATGATACCCCGCCTCCACGTTCTTCTCTGCTCTATCATCAGGTTTGCTTCAGATCTGAAGGTCCACACCTCAGGATATGCCTATAGCTACTTCAACACAGACAGCATCAACCTCGCCTCTCTTGTAACCTTCCCCAGCGACGACAAGATTCAACAAGCCGCTTGTGATGTGTGGCAGGAGGCCAAGAGCCTCCTTGTGCTGGTTGGCATTATCCCATCCGATGTGATGAGGAATTCCGCTTTGGCTCACACTACCATTCCAACACAACTTCCAAGTATCTCGTCTTGGTATCCACCCAGCCAGGACCTGCTCCAGACCTGCTCTGACACACCTGGCGACACTCAGTGATGAAGACTATGACAGCGACTCTGATAGTGGCAACAGCAATGATGAGGATGAGGACGAAAGCTCTATGCTTCAATGGCTCATCATGACGTATCAAGCGAGCTGCGGCTGCACTAATGCCGAAGACAAGCAGTTCCTCAACCTGACATGTGCGGCTGTTGCACTCATGATGGATGACACAGTTACAGTGTGCGTCTGCTCCACTGCTGTAGTTCTGACCTCCCTCACACATTATTCTCAGTCAATCTGTGCCCAATTTGCCTGATAGCCAATGGCAGGAGCTACTTGATGATGATCGGTGCACAGTCCAGCCCACCTTTGAAGCAGCAGCAAACAAGCTGCTCTCGCAGCTGCCTTTGGAGCCAGTGGGCCATTTCAACTGCCCATTAACGCTGATCAACAATGTTGGCTATACATCTATCGTCAAGACCAGACAGATGCACAAGATGAAGCGAGCTGCACACTCCACCTGGACAGATACAAGGCACACCAATTGTCACACCCAGGCAACCGACATGGAGCCACATGTAAGGATTCCGTGCAACTAGCACAGAACCACGATGGAATGTGCAACAAGCACATTCTGACATTAGGATAGGGATGGTGCTAGTTGCGCCATCCGTGTAGATTACATGCATGTACTTTATCTACGCAAGCATACGGCACCCTAGACATTTGGGGTCTGGGCGCCTGGTGGGTAAGTCCTTCTTACCCACCATCCTCACAAGTATGCCGAGCCCAATTGAGCCCAGTCCAGAGTACTTGAGGAATGGGTGAAAGGCATCACCGTGAGTTTTAACACCACAGGAGCACAAGAGGCCAGGTATGTCACCTGGTTTGTTAAGTGGGGTGTCCTGCTTCCGAGACCTAACAAACCTTGTTTAGAACAAGCATCCCAATGATTAGAGGTCATTTGCGAGATGGAGGCGTTAATCTGTCAGCACAATGGTGATACACAAGGTATAGGCATGGTCTGGAACGATGGGTGAGGTGGCAGGGGGGAAGAAGAACACTGGGAACACGGTCAATGCAGCGCTCGCAGCTGAGCAGCAAGCAACTAGGGTAAGCACTAGTGTTCATACTCACTTAGTGGCCATGAGCTTATCCTCTACAACAGGTCCTTTCACAACGCCTCAAGGTATTCTGTTTGCACACTCTGCCGGACACAAGTGCTCTGGGCAATGCACTCGTTGGCATATGTATGCCCAAGACCCCTCATCACTCTGCTCTAACTCCGGACGGCTCCTTTGGGCTTGTCTTCCATGAGTCGCACCTCTTCATAGAAAGAGGTATAGTACAACTCAAGCTGCCTCCCTCACATGAGTCTGCGTGCTGATACTTTGCACATCTTTCTAGTACTCACCATCTATTCACAAGAAGGTGGAAAGAATGGCAAGCATGCATGGTGTTCAAGCATCATCCATATTGGTCACACTCCATACATTGCTGTCCAACTGTACGAGCAGGTGCATTCAAATCAGTGCCGGGCAATACTGCGGCATCTCGCCCCACTGCAAATGTTTGTACTCATGCTCATCACAGGAGAGTGTTTCTTATGACTACTCTCGGGCAATCATCAATTCAGCCCGGATCGCCACATGCTGACTCTCAACTTGACTGCTGACACCCAGTCACTCCTTATACAGCTGCAACAGCCTGACATGTTGGCCAAGCTTGGGCTTGCAACCAAGGCACTCAGGAGCCATTGTCAGAAGAGCCATAGTCGTAAAACTGAGGTGGAGGGTGGTGAGGAGCCGGGCTCTGAGGACAGCGCATGAATGTACAGCCATGTATATGCAACCTGACCCCTCCCTGCATAAAGCTATGGATGTACACAACCTGTATGCACTTTCTGGAAAAACCATGTAAGATTTACAACCTACTTTGTGCTGTCCGGACATTTTGCACAGGCTAGAGAACCTACATCCAATATATCACAAATCTCCGGACAAATGGCTGCTGAAGGCGGCCGAACCTATATTTTTTTTCAGACATTTCGAGGCCAAAATGACCAAAAATCCACAGACATTTTTGCTCAAATCTCGGCCAAGACGATATAGGTTCCCCTCCCATTGTCGGGGGTCCTGTAGAACCATAGCTACAATCTTAGAGTCTGCCATATTTGTATCATACAGAGAACAAAGCATAAGTTCATAACAAATTGTAAAGTTCATATAACGCCTATTGTACATTTATAACATCAGCTCCCCCTCTGCTGAAGGTCGTCCTCGACCTTATAGACCAATAATTATGTTATGTTTTCTCTCGATGACCTCAGGACAAAAAACGTCCAAAGATATCTCGACAAGATCCGCCTCAGTACCTGCCACCCGGATCAGATCCCACTGCGCAGACTCCGCTGCCAACATACCTAAAGCCTGATGATAAGTTGTCGGGATGTGCTCTGCTTCAACCTTGAAAGCAGGGAAATTTCCTCGTTGAGCAATGACGTCATTGATGAGAAGGGAAGCCCCCTTAGTAGTACTAATAGAAGCTTCTAGCCACCAGACATGGTATGCGACCATAATCTGAGTGACTGAGGTGCCGAAGGGTTCATGGGGAACCATGAAGATGTCGGCACTCAAGTTGATATAACTGAGTTGATCTTCTCCGGTTCCTCAAAAGTAACTGCATCATCCACAAGGCTCCTCAATGTTCTTGATGAGCGTTGTCAGGGGAGGAGGAGGAGGAGAAGGAGCCCTAGCTGCGACCTCGAGGGTGTTGTGAAACTCCTCTTCCAAAAGCTCAGCGACTGTGCTGAGCTTGAGATGATTGAGTTCAGGGAGTAGATCAGAAGACTCCGCCTTAGAGCAAGGCAAGTTGGAGCAAGAAGAGACAAGGGAAGGAGTGGACTTCTCAATGGAAGTTAGACTCCATTTGATGGCTTCCTCCTTGGGATTAGAAGTAGGCAACTTCCAAGGGTTAGTCAAAGGAATAGACCATCCACCATCTAATTGTACCTCGACCTGTTCTTTGCCTCATCTGAAGAGTCTGCTCCAAGAGGCTTCTGGTAGTCGTCAAGACATTGAGGCCAGAATATACGCCCTCAGTTTTGAGTACTAGGCTGGTGGCAGAGTGGCATGAGATCCAAGAGGATCCCCACAACCTGGGGGTTGGCAAGCATAAAGATGATTTTCTCTGCTGCCTGAATCACTGCTTGATAGGCCTTGTTTGTGACCTGAACCACCTTCTTCTTCTCGGGCTTGGGCACTGGCACCTCTTGTTATATTTGATGAGGGCCCCATAGGAAGGGCTGGCCCCAGTGAGAGCTTGGTAGACGTCAATGAAGTCCTTGACCTCAGGGAGATGACAAACCCTGGCCTCGACATGACTGTAGAGGTCAGGGTGGAAGATAACCCAGCCAATACAATGGGCGAGGGTACCTTCGCCGTGGATAGAGACAGTGTGTTGGGAAAGATGATTGTAAAAAACTGTCCGCCGGTGACGTGCACAAAAGTTGATCTAATAAAACCAACCTCCGATTGAAGTGTCTGGACCAGATGTTAGATTGAGAACACTCCACAAGTTCGTTTGTAGAAACAATAGACTCTGGATAGGACTCAGTTTGTCCTTGGATGAAGGTACGATGACCTCTATTGGGGTCTGACAGTAATGACAATGGCTTTGACAGTATGATGGTAAAGGAAATCAGTTTACACGGGGCTCAACTACCTCTGCACTTATGAGAGGCTAAAGCTCAGGTGGGAAAAGCTTGCTTTCATTCCATGAACTACCACTACTTATATACATGTACTGTGAGAAAATTTGGAACAATAAAACATCTGGTAACAATAGATGTCTTCAGTCAAACCAATTTGGTGGTCAAAGAAGTATGAACAATAAGATATTGAACAATAGCAATGGAGAATAATAAACCACTCAAATGGGATGAAGAACAATAGAGCAGAACAATAGACTTAGAACAATAAACTTTGCAACATTCCCAATTCACTCCTATTGTCCTCCCAACTAGGCCTCCAAAGGATACACACCAGTCACGCAATGATACTATCAAGGAACCGTAACATCAACTCATTGTCACCTGTGTCCTCCGTGCTCTGCCTCCTCAGTGACCTTCAATTCCACCCCTGGGTCCATCTGGACTACGACATCTATAGTCAGCACTGCCGGCTCCGTGTCTGCATCAGTCCAGTATTGGAGGCTGAGGGGGGCTGAGAGAAGGGAGACCATGTCTTGCTGTGATCTGTCACTGATGATGATGGTCACCAGTCATGAATGAAGTTGGGAGGGCGAGGAATATGACGCTTCAAGCCCTCAGTGAAGCGGTGTTTAGTAAGACAAGTGTGAGCATAGACCGTAGTGGAGATATGAAAAATGTTCAGAAAATTCAAGAATATTTGAGTGAAGAGTGGGTTGAGTCATTCACTGCAACTTGTGCCTCTTCTCATAGTTGCGCAGAACTGACTGCACATTCTTAAGATGCTTTTCTGGCTCCCAAAATATTCCAACACGGGCCAACCTTTTCAAGCCACAAGATACTGCTTTTGGGTACCTCTACACTGCCAGATAGCTAACAGTGGATAGCCAGAGGAAATTGGCAGTTTGTGGTATGTGAGTGAAAATACCAGTGGGCAGCCAGAGGCCAACAAACTCTGTGGGATCCCAGCAAATAAGCTGGTGGCATCTCATTGTCATGGGACCAGCTGACAATTTTCTGCTTGGTCATGTTCACGTGACTTCAGACTTAGCAATTTCTGTAGTTTGCACTATGTTGCAATCCATATGACACACATCACCCTTAGCCTTGTGATGTCTTCTGCTGACTTCGTGAACCCTCAATGTATGTTCAGTTTGAATGATCTTAATTGGTTGACAAACAAGTTTCTGTAGGCTTCACTTATCTGCCCTACAAGACACAGTGGATCTGCAACATATGCCCACCACTGCAGAAGCTGATGCCTCTATCTGTCACATCGCACCATGAGAGTACCAAATTACATACCTACAATATCCGATCATGCAATTCTAATGGGGAGTTTAATCTGCAACCTCCAAGTCTGCTTCCAACTGAGGAAACAGGTACTAGTGTTGCTCTGTAAGGTGCTGTCTGTGGGAGACTGTGCCCGGACAATAACACAATCTAACAACTGGGCTACAAGGCCACTATGCTGAGGTTATCAGCATAGTTGTCCAGATCTATATCAGCAGTTCCTAATGTCATACATGCCACTCCAGCACGGATTATGACACTGTCACACACCAATTTGGATTGGTACCTGGACATGGCAGGGGAGCAGAGACAGGTCAGTGGCAAGATATTCGAAGGCACGCGGTGGTGGTACATCTGACTAAGGAGCTGGTTTGGATGTCTGTGATCCAACAATGACCAGCACAACTCTGGCGAGTTCTCTTCGGACTGTGCACAGATACAAGTACTCACCCATACCCACAGTGGTCGGACAGTCCCCAAACATCGACAAATGGGAACTAGACAACCACATCCAGGGGGAGTTTCAGCATCTGTACGCGAGCTGAGGGGATGGGCAACGGACATGGACTTCTTAGACACTTGTTTGGACAATCACTCTTTTGCAATCTCGAATGGCCATTCGTTACCTTCCTCATCATACCTTCACAGCATCCACCAAAGTATCTGAGGTAGCAGAAGTAGCAACTGAGGTAGTGCAAGGCTATAATGATAGTATCCATAGAGGCTATGCATGTTACAAATGTACGATAGGTGCTTTACGAACTTTACAATTTGTTATGGACTTAGGCTTCATCCCCTGTACAATACAGATATTATGGCTATGGTTCGTTAGGATATGGATGTTCTTGTCTCAGCTAGGGCTTTCTAGCACTTCCTCTATACTTACCATATAGGGATGCACAGTCACTTCTGCACAGCTGCTCGCAGTGCACAGCAGCACTGCCACAGTGGTACTAGGTTCAACTAGCACTGACTACGGCTTACCAGAAAGTCCTAGTTTACACTATAACATTCCTCTATTGCTCTCTGTACATCGCCACAGAGCGACCCTCAGCTTTCAGTCTCTTCGCAAATTAAACTTTGGTTTAGCTCGTGATCTCGCTTTCAACTGAACAAGTTACTATGCACTTATCTTCAAAAAGCTAGGGCTAGTAATTGGATAAATATAAGCCCTCTATCCATTGACGTCTTAAGGCTTGATAGTTTAAGAGTCATGCTTGAAAGCGTAACAATCAGTGAACTTTGGTTACACTGTTATGTCACAAACCGGCTGAATGCATAACACTGTACAAAGTCCCAGAGAAAGGCCTGGGAGTTGCCTAATATGGCAGGTAAGGCCAGGAAGAGCTGTTATCAGCTTCCCGGGCTTATCTCTCCTTATCTTTACACTCTGCTTATTTTATCTACCCTCTAGGATAGCCTATGGTTGAAGATGCCACTTCATGTCAACCTGCCACACTCACTTTTGGACGTCCATACATAAATTCTATATACAAAACCACCCCTACAATGGCCTAAACCTCGTCTTTCATAAAATTCTGAGCCCTTAACCCTAATCCTAGAAAAAGCACCAAATCAGCCTCAGGTCAACGTCAACCCAGTGAGCCTCTGAAGAGGGGAATGAGTACGAACCAGACTTCTCTTTGTCTTGTATGCAAGCTTTGCCTTCAGTTCTGCCTCCGCCTGCTCAAGGTCAGTCATTTGAATGTGTTGATGTGACTTGAACTTCTGAAATGCGAACTTGGTAGCTATACCTGTAGTGCCTAACCAGTAAATGCTGACATAGATGCTACCAAGAGACGTCTCCTGATTTGGAAGGTATCCAGGTATGGTAATGGATTAGTTAGCAGATCGTCCCAAATCACTAGTCAAAGACAATAATCTTCAATTGTTGCCCAAGTCATCCATGGAATGTACTAAGAGGTTCATTGGGACTCATTTTTATATTTCTAGGACATTGTGCTAAGGAGCCTTAGCAGTCAGAAGAATGTACACGGGCACTAGTCATGAAGTGGTGTCCTCAACCATACCACCCGCACTCATTGGGCGCTTTTTTTCTGCCCTGCCACTGTCCTGTTTGGTAGTGGCTCTGCTGACCCTCCATATGCCCCTCTCTGGCTGCTTCACTCCTCCTCTCCCTCTGGGCCTATCTGGGCGCAAATGGGCGCGTTTTAATCGTGTTTTCAGGGGTTTTAAAACACACCAAACACATCACAAATAGGTATGTAACTGATTGCTCTACAGGATGTACTAATGGGTGGTGCAGGGAACAGAAAATGGCTGATATCTCAGCCATGTTTTGTTGCCTTGCGATGCACCTTATATTCCCAGAAAGCTCTCATCAATGGCTTTTGAACACGCCCTTGACAAGAGGAAACAGCCCACATGACATTGAGTTATGCTAGGGGCCCCTCCAGTACCACTCTATAACAGTTCAGAGCTACAACAGCTGCTGTTCCACTTTTGTGGAATGCACCATGCTCCACTACTTTGCGGATATGGTAGGTGCATAATACGGAGTTGTATTCTTTCCCTTGTCTACCTTAGGCCAATCAGCCTTAGGTGGTGGAATGTTATTCTGTGCAATCCCTTTCGCGACATCATTCTCTTGACATCGCCTTTGCATTCCATACTCGGCCAGGTCGGACAACCTAATTGGTTGTCCATTCACCATTACTGTGTTACCAAAGTTGAGCACAATGTTGTGCTCTTGACAGAAGTTAGTGTCTAATATGACGTCATATTTGTCGATGTCAACTACATCAAAGTAGTGGTCGGTCTTGAGTTGACTGACTTGTACAGTAACATGGGCACCAAAGTTGATGCATGTTCTACTCCCTCGCTGCCTAGTTGAAGGCCAACTGGTTTGTTTCAATGTGATCTGCTCTGCACAGATACGCCATTTTGTGTGTCATCGAGTCGGTCATACATCCTAAATCAAATAACACAAGTGCTTTGATACCATTGACTGGTATCTCAGCACACAGTGTGCATTGAGCGTGTTCATTGTGCTTTGGTTGGTCTTCAGGCCTTGTCAGCCTTCAAACCTTGGCGTTGTATAGCCACCCATGCTAGACATTCTGTTCTGGTTGAACAGCCATTACATGGGCTCTCAAGAGATCAATTTTGATCTCCTTCATGGCAGCTACACGCATGCCCTTCAATCCAATCTCTTCTTCGAACAACAGGGAAGGTAATTCTTCCCAATCTGATTTGTATTGAGACCCATTACCTCCAAACTCGGATTCGGGGTATTCCACTACAGTTTCATGAGGCAATTTGGATGAGGGAAGTTCCTTGTCTGCCTCCTCATTAGGAGGTTCTTCAGCAGGTTCTAGTTGAACCTGCCCTTCTTCTTCTGTTGGCGGCTCAGGCACTACTTGCTGCACAAACATCCTCCCGTTATGGAAAGTATTTTGCTTCCCATACTTTGGACAAGTTGGATCGCTTGAATAGTGGCCGATTTGGCCACACGCGAAACACTTGACCGGTCCTGTACAATGCTCGTTGCATGGCACATTATTGCTTGTTGTAGGCCGTGTACCCGAAGCACTCGCTTGAGGCGCACGGTGATACCGATTGTCAGATGGTCTCGGAGAGGACCATCCCATCTTGCCACCACCATTTGGAGTGGTTTGTTGTTGCGGACGAAGAGATGTGCCGTGCAACCGTCCTGGCTTAGCATCTCGTGATGCTTTGCCATGGCTGGAGGCAGTAGTCTGTGTGCCTGATGACTCGCGCGAGTTCTTGCAGCTCTGCAGGACTCGGAGATTCTGCTCATATTCGAGCACAGCTTGGTAGATCTCCCAAAAGGTATTATACTGGGGTGACAACCCCTTGAATATTGTGAGAGCTTGCTCAAATTGATACGGTAGTGTTTTGAGCAGCTTCTTGTGCATCTGGAAAT
Source organism: Cubamyces sp. BRFM 1775 (assembly GCA_022385745.1). Classification (NCBI taxonomy): domain Eukaryota; kingdom Fungi; phylum Basidiomycota; class Agaricomycetes; order Polyporales; family Polyporaceae; genus Cubamyces; species Cubamyces sp. BRFM 1775. The sequence continues at coordinate 12,066 of MU278680.1, read as the reverse complement.
CAGTAGGCTTCTCCTACATCTTGTCGGCATGGAAGCACATTTGCTCATATAGTGCCATGACTTCACCCTTAGTGGAGTTCTATTTCAGAGCAGTGAAGTGCTGCTCTGCCACCAATACATATCACGGTGAATGAACTGTCAATACAAGCCTACTATAGCTTCTTCGAAAGTCCAGTGCATCTTCTCGCATGTCGGGGACTTGTCAGTATTGTAGTACCAGGTGGCTGTGTCACCACCTAGACTATTGCCTGCTAGTAACAGACGATCCTTATCGAACCCTTTTCCAGTTAGGCGCAGGGTACTTAAGTATTCGAGGAGGCTCTGAAGCCAAACCTCAAATTTGTCGGCATCATCCTTGCCTTTGTACCTCAGCGGAGCCGGCAATTTAGCCAGCTTCAGGTACACAGGGGGTCATCAGTGGGATCACTGCCCACCTGTTCATCTATCATGGTAAGGAGCCTTTGAACTCCTATACCAGCAAGTATGTTGGCTATGGGGCCGATGTAGGCTAAGTCTTCTCATGGATTCCGTGAGCCTGAGACAGTGCCATTGAGGTCCTGCAGGGAGCCCCGGCACTCAGTCCCACGGATGGCAAAGTCCACGCAGGTTGGGGATCCGCAACTAGCGAGTCCTCTACTGACAGCATCGAACTTGGACCAATCCCATCAAAAGCAACGCTACATCGAGGAGCTTGTTGCTCCTCAGCACGTCCAAAATGGGTATTGGCCGAATGGTAGGACGGACTTGTTTGAGGAGTACTGACATAGTGCTCCTCATCCGCCAATCTGGCACTTCATAGACAATGCATTTGTCCTGCATCTAGATGGTGGAGTGCTTCCTGCACCCTGCTTACAAACTGTCGAGGCCCATCTTCCTCAGGACCTGACTGTTCCTGTTCGTCAGGTTGGACTAAGTCGTCCACCTGCCTCTCGTCCCTACTAGACATGGTATCATCCTCATAGGATGACACCTTGTCGCTCTCGGCTTCCCAGTCCAACAATAATCCGGTTGTGGCCATCAAAGCCTCTACCTGGGCTGCGAAGTGCTCTTCGGCCTGATGCACTTGTTGTGCCAGCTGGCTATATCGCACTCGGGCATCTCGCAACAGACCAGCTACTGCAGCTTTTTGCAAGGACTGGTTGCCTTGCTCCGACTGGCATTTGGATACTTGTCCAGACTCGATTGCTTGCTGCAATCGTCCTTCGCGATCTGACCTTGCCAAATGTTTACTACCTGCGCGAGCTAATTGCTCGGCGGGTTCTTCAGTCTCGGGAGGGGTCCCATATGCTCGGGGCAAAGTAGCCCTTTGCTTACCTCAGTCGCTGTTTGCATTCGGATGATTTGAAGCCCTGCTGCTAGGGCAACTCTTGCTAGCTGCTCTGCTAGCAAGAGGTGAAGGCTTCTTGGAGGTGGTCACACTGCCAGCTTGCAGTAACCCATATGGAGATGATCCCCCCACTAGATGCGAGGGAGTGGATCTGCTTGGACCTGGTGCCGGCGTGGGAAGAGGTGCGAGAGGAGGACAGGTTGTCTTCAGGGACAACCGTGATGGTAGCCCCTCTCCTTTGGGAGAATCTCTGGACACCATGTCTAGAGATGGTCTAAATGGGGAGAAGGGGTTTCTTGATGATGTGTGATGTCGGGCCCAATTTGGGCTTGCTGTTCGCTACTCAGGAGAGTAAAAAAGTGTTAAATCCCACAAAAGGGTGCCTTTCGCCCCTTTCCTCAAGTACTCTGGACCAGGCTCTAATTGGGCTCAGCGTACCCGTGAGGATGGTGGGTAAGAAGGACCTTACCCACCAGACGCCTAGATCCCGAATGTCTAGTGTGCCGTACGCTCGCGTAGATATAATACATGTGTGTGCTCTACGCGGATGGCGTGACTAGTGCCATCCTGTGCCATTCTTATCATTCAGAATGTGCTTGTTGCATATTCCAGTGTGTTTCCCATGCTAGTTGCACAGGATCCTCACAGTATACTTCGTCGTTTCGTGTTCTGTAGATTTGCTTGCATATCACCACCAAGGCAAGGCTGGAAACTCGTGTGACAAAGATGTGACACAGCAGCACATGTCATAGGCAGTACGTTGGCTGTTGATCATGCCAACCTAGGTGATGGTATGCTGCCCGATTTCTCAGCTGGCAGTCAGGCTCATCTGGATGACGAGCTAGTCACGACAATGATACCCTCATAGAGGATATTGTGCCAGGTAGTGACACCGAGTCCTCCATGTCAACCAGTCAATAGATCATGATGTGGTGGATACTGCGGCCGATGCTAAGGGGATTCAGATGATGGTGCAGCCATCAACTGTGCCATGGCTGACCTGCGCGAAGCTGCTCAGTACACCGTCCGTCCACCATATGTCAAATCATTCATGTCTCAGGTTCCCGGTTTGTCCGCCGCGCCGATGTCTATACCTCCTGCTCACCTCACCAGTACACTATCCGCTGCCCCTAAGTCCACCTTGTCTGCACACCCTGCCAACAAGGATGCCCATCTGCCTGTCACAGCGAGTGGGAATAAGATCCTCCACATCCAGGCATGCTTGTGGAGGGTATGGTGGTCTGCAACATCGTGAAGGCGAGATGGAAGAAGACAAGAAAGAATCTAACCTAGAGCAGCTATTAGCACAAAGTACCGCTATCACAATTGGGATGGACGGTAAGCACTCCTGCATAACATATAGACAGTATTCCATGTGTTATTGTTGCTTGTGGAGACCTTATCATTGGCGTGCTTTGTGGCCGTCCTGAGCATCCATCCTGGGATGGAGTGACTGTAGAGGCGAATCAGACGCGTATGCGCAATGTGTGTTCAAGCCTGAGGAAAGCTCCCATTGCCAAGGCCAGTTCTCGACACTAGCCCGTGGTGTCTCGTTTGGTGGGGGGCAGACGGTGGGTGGGATACTGCCATTGCCCATCACGGGCCACCCTCATTGTCATTGCAGGTTCCAAGGAATATTTGCAATACACCAGTGAACGAGGCAGCACTAGCGGACACTCTGTAGCAACCATGCGATCAGGCGATTTGCAGGCTCTGGAAACAGTATGTGACATCCACGCATTGCCTAACAGCTGCTGACATGGATGAGTATCAAGGTTTGCTATCAACATTTACCCCTCACCTACATCAACATATGAATCACAACATGGAGCTGCTGCACAAATGGCTGCGTGATATCGAGTTCAAATTTCCAAACAGCATAATCCTGCCCCAGTTTCAACTCTGGACCAATAACGGTATGCACTGTAATCTCAGATCTTTCATTCACGTATTACTAACAACAGAAGAATGCTATTAGAATGTACAGGCAAGAGCAGTGGCAGCATCCACGTCAGAACACCCAACCGCTTGTATCGGCAGCACGGCGTCTCTCCTCAAGCTCAATACAGGCCCTGCCTAGTGCCGCCAATCCCTCCTTCGAGTCCCTGCCGATTGGATGCATGTCCACGCAGGAATAAGAGGGCCAAGAGTGTTCATCTCAACAATTATACAAAGGTGGTGGGAGCCTTACTTTCATGCACCAGGAGTCGATCACTAATTTGATCAGTATTCAAGCACAATTTCTTGCATTCACACCAGTAGACATTCATCAGTGGAGTGCAGTAAGATAACTAGCCGAAGAAGATGAAGAAAGTCTTGGCAATGCACAAAGGAAGGAGAGCCAAAAACTTTAACATTAAGGCACTTAATGTTGAGAACAATTCACTCAATATTTAATTCTCTGTCAAGGGAAGCCAGCGGTTACAGGACAAAAGATTACGTTTCTGGTGCCAGAAGTCATCTTGGCTTCTTGGCATCAAGATTGAGCACGACGGGGCAAAACACTCCCTCTCCATCTCACAGCGGCAGTATTGGTGCGCTACGGATCCGTGAACTGCGGCCCTGTCAGCCCACAACACCCTAGGATATTCCATTGGTTCAGTTTTTTACCTGCTGTTGCCACCCGCCCAGGCATTGCTTGCACTGCTGGGAAAAGGTGGGCAGGGGCAATCCCCCTCCTCCTTCACTAAGAATGGGGACCATGCTGGCTGCCAAGGCAACCTCGGGCTATGTGATCAAGATGGACACAGGTGCAATCTCTCGGTCTAGCCGTCTCTAGTCCATTGTTGTGCAGACACAAAGTTCCACAGCACAAAGTGTGGATTGGATGTTTCTGCAGTCTCTTGGCTCAGGAGTGACAATCTCTCTGCGGTCTGTGTGGCGGAAAATCCCAAAGATCATGGCAGTATGAAACACCTTGATCTTGTGCTTCTACTGGCTGTGGGATGAAGTAGCTGCACCGCCTAGGTTTCAACACCCTTCTTGTATTGTCCAGTGGCTGCCTGAGTGACAATTATACATATTTGAGGCTTATTTTTATTGTTGAGCACTGCAGTGCCACATCATCAGTGCATCTTAGCCCTTCTCCACCACCTCAGGTTCTCTGAGTGTCTTGTGCCCCCCATATTGTCCAGTCAGTTGGAATATGTGGTTTTGAATCCATACATCACTGATCTATGCCTTTATCTGCATTTTTGAGTGTGTTTGCACTTCTGCCAGGGATCATGCACCATACTGAGCAGCATGACAGAGCCTCAGCATAGAAGATGAACACCATTCCTGGGGGTACACCTGTGTTTGATCAGCATAGTTGAGCCCAACAGATTTTTCCCCATACTTTGTGCCATTGCTGTTGCAAAGCAGGAATGGTTGATGATTTATTATAGGACAAGGTGTGAAGCTCTCCTAAAGTGTCTTTGGCCTGATACACAGGAGCTGTAGGGGTCAAACCTGTTGAACAGCCATCTTGATAAGAGCGTCTGGGCTAAAGCTTTCGACCACTTTGGGCATTAATGGGAACATGTTGAGCATCATATCTTACTGCTGTGTCATGTACTCTGTCACCTTTGCTGACTCAATCATCCCTTTCCCTCTGGTCACACATGGACCCGACTCTGACCAATCAGTTCATATCTGGAGGCACGAGTTGACGGTGGGGGAGTTGGAAGTGATTGGGATAGGCCACGAGGAGGACGTACGATACCTTTTCACCTTGTCCCGGTACACCCTTCTCCCCTCCTGCGACTCCTTCGTTGTTCCGAACACGATCAGGTACTATCAAAGTACCTCATGTAATGACAACAACATCCCTTGCCTGGTGGCTCTCTTTGAGCCAGTCAATGTCATTCCAGACCACCAACATGATGAACCCATGTTCCTTATCCCGGGGTAGAACATCCCCGTCAATTTCCTTGTCGCAGACAACCGTCCCTATCCTGTCTTCGCCATTGACTATCTCATCCCAGTCCGTTAAGTTCAAGTCCCGTTGTTCTTGAAAATTGCTCGTTCTCTGCCCTTTGCGGGAATGCGGTGCTACTTCATAACCATGTACCAGTGTATCAACTAAAGTGTGGGGTGGATGACTGTCTTCAGTGACTGAGCAGAACAAGAACTCGTCCCCCTTCTCTTGACATCTCTCAGCTTAAACACTGGGGTGAGGTGGACATGGGATTTGTGATTGTTGTGAATGTGTCATTGTCCGTATTCTGTCAGCAAGTCTATTGGCCTCCATTTATTGTTCTTTATCCACCATCTAGGTTTGACTCTAGTGGTAGTCCATGAAATAAAAGGAAGCTGCAGAGAACCCCACCTTTTGGAGGGTTTGCGAAGGTTATCTGAGACATAGAGGTCATGGGTCGAGTGAACGGAGAAATATAAGTAAGAGCAGAGCAGAGTATGGAGGGCGGACATCAGAGAAGCGAGAGTCGGAGAGCGGAGAGTGGAGAAGGGGGAGGTCGGACATTGGAGGGCGGACTCGGGGTTGGACTTTGAGGTTGTGGCACAGAGCATAACAATGGCTGGCTCTGTTAAGAATGGTCTCCTCACATATTGAACAGGCACCCATGCCCATTCCCTTACCATCCATTTCATGCTTTATGACCTCTATTAGAATACATTCCTTTACATAGGGTACATCTCCGTACTATACACATCCCATGCCTGTGTCAGTCCTTCATGCAAGGAGTGTAACATTTGTACACCTGTGGACTTCGGCATTGGGACAAGCATACTTATACATCATTCAACTCAAATATCTCTCTCAGTTCGTTCACAGCCATCTGAGGTGAGGTCAAGTTTGTCTCAATGTTCTGTTAATACAAAAGCTGACCCCCTAGCTAGATTTACCGCAGTGTTAGATAGAACAATATACTAGTTGGCTCATAACCATCAGAGATTGACTATAGTATTAGCTTACAATTCATGAGGAACAAATTAATCGTTTTATGGGACAAGCTTTCTGCCAAATGATGTAACACTGTCACACACCAATTTGGATTGGTACCTGGACATGGCAGGGGAGCAGAGACAGGTCAGTGGCAAGATATTATCTAAAAGTCACATGCAGACCTTGAGTAAGCAGATGACTAAGCAGAAGACGTGATCACAACATAAGCGCTCAGTCTGACAGCTTCTCATCACACCCATCATGGTCGGTGTGTCATTCAATCTTCCTGCGGCTGTGCAACATGCAATTCCCCAAAGTGTGCAGGCCGACCAAATACCCCGCTGCCCCGTAGTGTCATATGGACTGGACCACCACATTCTCTTTCAGCTGTATGGACTCTTTCTGCATCGACTACAACCAGTCGCGCTAGGCGAGGAAGTCGGCAAGCAGGAAGCGTGGGTCAACATCGAGCCTACCAGCAAGGAGGTGCGCCCCCAATGGTTTGTTCTCTGAGTGGGAAGCTACTGCCAATTGGTTCTCCCTGATCAATGTTGTTTCACAGGGCAGACCACTCGCGTGGTAGAATACCAGCAAACACACATCATCTTGTGGGTAGAACACCCTCACTCCCCTGCAAGCATCACGTTGGCAGTACCCTACCCGTTCTTCGAAGGCACGCGGTGGTGGTATGACTGATGCAGAGTATACATTTGAACCGGCATGCACTGAGTGCTGACATCGGGGAGGCATTCAGGTCCCTCCATGCTGTTTGTCACCTTTGTAGCGGTGGGTTTGTCACTGCAAACACAAACTTACCAGTGCTGTGTTGTTCCGGCAGGTGGGGGAAGGCGTGAGGGGTCTAATCCATGATGATACTGGGCTTGGAAGGAATCTACAACGCAGGCGGAGACCGTAAGTCAAAATTCATCTGTTGATCTTTGAAAGGCCTTACCTCAACCACTTCCCAGATGTGCAGCATGTGAAGTTTGCGAAAGATTCAGCAGTGATGTACTCAGAGAGTCGGACATTCCACTCAATAGGACTTCAGCACCTAGCTGAACCATTAGAGAAGATGTTATGGTGTCAGACACTACAACTCACCAACGGAGACGTCGCGCAGCAGGACGGCTGGGTTATGTACCAGCATACACCCGCAAGCTCACCAAACATCGGTGGTCATGTTGCTTGGGGTTGATGAGATCTACTACACCAGCTGCACGGACATGCAAGATCCATCAGTGTCCTTCTCGTACAAGCAAATGTCAGCAGAATGCCTACCATGCCATACCGTTTACCCTGTGTACTCATTAGTTCCCCCCTGGTCAAGATCTTGGTATCCCCAACAGTGAGTACCATGCAATCAGATTCCAGGTGGTTCAGCATAGGTGGTGAATGGACAAAGCTAACTTATGGCGTAGAATATTCTGTGCACAGTGCATACCTTCCATAACTGTGCTGGTAAAGCCTGCAAGGTCTCACAGACAAGGACATTTATCCGAGACCACCATCAATCAAGTGAACAGACATACGACATTGCACACACTCATCCAGATGACCTCATGCTCAATCTTGCACAACTGACGAATGCGAAACTTCTGTCCCCATTCCGCATAACAACACGCTATCCGGGATTTGCGTGCAAAGCTATGTTAATGAAGGCGCTATCGCAGAGGGCCCGGTTGAATGCCGCCATTGAGGAGAAGCAGAATGAGGCTGCTAATAAAAAGGCTCACTGGGAGGCTGCAAGGCATTCTAAGCCACAGAAGGGGGGCTTGACACGTCGTGCTAGCACAGCGGTTGTCACTGTGATGCAACCCACCATTGCAGCAGGTTGCATGGCCAGCCAAGGCATGTTAATTAGCCAAGATGGATCACCCAAATCACCTTGAAGGACAGCTCTCACCTGAAGGTTATAGACAATGTGCTCAATTCAGATGGTCGACGTGGCAGCAAACAGCCTCAGGTGGATGACTTGGCACTGACGCTGGATCATATCGATCCGGAGGGCAGTCAGACAGCACTGCCGGAAGTTGCAAAGATAAGTAGGGCACCGGAGGATGTTATGGTGAGGTGTGAGTCGGGATTACAATCAGGGGATGGGTGGACAGCGAGCAGATGATTCAGCAAAGATGAATGCTGGCTGCAATGAGCATTCACCGGGAGGTGACTCAGATGACCAGACTTACCAAATGTGGTTTGTGGGTGCTGCTTGGTTAGCAAACAAGCCTGTTTGGCTACCTCGCGCAGCTCATGAACAACAGGATTGCGTCCAGTATCAGTGTCTCCCATCCCCCTCATGTACCTCTCCGCCATAGAGACTCACGCTTTGCATGGATCTCCGCTTTCTGTCGTGGTTATGTCACAACTATGCCTTGAACTATGCAACCTTTCATGAAGTTATACTCAGGACAACAAACTGTACTTGTCTTATCGCCCCCATTCAGTGCGTCTGCACCGAAGCCATTCAGCCATTCAGATCTTCAAGAAACATGGATGCACATCAACCCATCTCATCAACATATCTTTGAAACCATGGTTTGCACTGCAGTGTACCACTGTAGTTATATTATACGTCTTTACATCATATTATTGCTGGGCCTGCCAGGATCACTCAGCAGGGGCAGCCCAGGCAGGGTTGGGAGCACACAGTTGAATGCAACGCTCAAGGATGATCAGAGGCAGCCGCTTATTGGCTGGAAGCTCAGGCCAGGATTGTTTGGCATTCTGGGTGGGCGCTTGTTTTCCTGTGTGCTCCAAGTCAGTCTTCGCTTTGTCTCACCTCATGTCACACACAGTCCAATCTTGGCTCTGTCATGTCTTGCCTGCCACCAACGACCTTTCCGCTGGTCACCCCGGGACCTATTCGCATACACCGACCACTCGATAGCACAAGGTTCCAACCTGACGAACTTCCCGCATCAGCGATCTGTGAGGTGAACAAGGCGGAGCATAACAAAAACCAGCCTCCAGATTATTTGTCAGCCCCAGCTTCTCCAGCTGTGTCAATGACTGGTTCTCATGTGGCCGCATGCCATTGTGCCACCACCCTACAGTGTCTGCGCTCGGAGAATCACAAGCTGCAAACTGGTCGCCATTCACTTCGCCAGCAAGTGGCAACTTAGCTGCATTGCCCCCCGCGGGCCAGTCGCTTTTGGACGCTCAGCAACTCATACGCCGACTCGACCTGGGACAATTCAAAGATGAGGTATACACCTTCATCGAAGAGGTATGTGTGCATTCCCCCACGCCGCATACTAGTAATCCCACTGCCAAGCAGTAATCCTACGCTAGACAGGGAGCAATCAGAACCTCATGGTCCTAGGCCAAATTCTCAAGCTTTGAGACGACCTGCAGATGAATACACTAGCGGTCCAGGAAGCACAAGAGAAGTTAGATGAGCTTAAGAAATACACAAGCAGGCACTGGAAGCCCACGGTGACTCAGGAGGTGAGTCTATTCAGATGTCATCAGTATGTTATGACAATTCACTGCGCCCATACCTTCTAGCAACTACATGTTGGCCTCCTCAGCCACTGGCTTATCAAACCGCTTGATATATATGAGAAAATCTTTGTCCGTGTTGGTGTAGGTGCAATTCCCCACTATATCTGACACAGACTTGCAGATTTGATAGCAATTCATTCACATACAGGCTGAGTGGCTCCAGCTTGGAATCTACATCACCGACCTGATTGCCAGGCTGATGGTCGACCAATGTCTTCACACAATGATCGGGCAGATGTAAAGTGCTTACCGTAAAGAGGTATTATCTCTTCTAATTCTTTGTTTTTCCTCCGCGGCATAGTACTGATTGCGGAACTTATGTAGATTTTCAACTCAGTGCTGCACAGAAAGCCTCTGGACAACTTCTTGCCTGCAATGCTTAACAAGTACCATGCACCATTCGTTCTGAGCAAGACACCTCAGGATACCATGGCCGCCCTCGCACTTCTGGTATGTGCGTTCACTATGCTAATCATCCAACCATTGCCATCCAGAGGCGTGTCGCCTGTGACATGGGAGGTGAAACCAAGAAGCGTATGACCACATTATACAACAAGACCTTTTTGCCAAAGGTGGAAGCTTATCTCACCAAATTCTTCAAAGATAATGGCGAGGACCACAAAGGGAGCGCGTGGCTACGGTATGTGGGCCCTCCATGATGGCCCCAGATCTCATGGATATTCTGTGATACACCAGTTGGGAGAACAATATCATACAATACGACAAGACCAGATTTCCGGACAAGGACATGGGCAACGCCATACCTGCTGGCACTGTGCTGTTTGAAGAGGAGCACACCGACGGGGCAGCAGCAGATGGAATCCCACCTGCCACACTTGATCAGGAGCCGGAGAACGCTGTCATATTGGAAACCCAGACACTGACATTTAACCTGTACCAGCCTAGCACAATTCCCATGAATTTCCCTCCCAAGGCGATGAACAACAAGGTCCAGCTTGGTGACCTTGGTGATGTCGCTCTAGAGCTGACACTGAATAATAGGCTGTAGGCTATGCATGTGTTGTATTCAAGTTATTCCAATCAAACTAGCACCCATGCAATGTCGAGACTAGAGAGCAACTCTAATGACGTGTTCAATGCTGAAGCCCAGTGTGCAAACCATTAGTACGGGCAGACGGCAGTGCTCATTATGGCATGCTCGTGCCAACATCCCAGAAAGGCAATCATGCTGACATGTCGCCTTGACTCACCAACCTGTGGAATCCAACAGCTTTGTTGGCCACTGGAATGCCTCTGGTTTCCATCTGGTATTCCACTGTCACTAACTCTAGTGGTATTCCAGTGTCAGCTGTCTAGCAGTGTAGTGTGGTGACTTAGGATTGCCTCTACCTCCCATTCAAACTCTTCAGTCAACTCTGGAGTTAGAATTGGTGAAGGTTGGATGTGGTCTAGGCTGTGCTCCTTAGTTGTGTGGTACAGGGTAAGTAGCGCTGTGTGGAAGATGGGGTGTATTTTCCATGTCTCTGGAAGTTTTAATTGAAATGTGACCGGTCCCAAGACCTTGACAATCATGAATGGTCCCACTTGTTTTGGAATCAACTTGTGGGAAGAGGGCCATGCCTGGCAGATACAATTGATGAGGATAGTGTATGAAGTTTTGTAGATTCACTGATGATATGTTGCTCACATATTACTGCAAAGTCATTGCCACTAGATTGTAGCATACTTGTTATCTATGCTCAGGGTTCATATATATGAGGCATGTTTCTGTACTCATGCTTCACAGCTATACTACAAAGCCAACAAAGCCATGATTGCCTTTGCTATGATAAATTGAGCCAAGATAAGTTTCATACTAACATTTCACCCATTCTAACTGCAAGTAACACTATTGTACAGCTATAGAGGTAGTGGTAGCTGATGTTACACTTTCGAGTGTGACTCTTGAACTATTAGGCCTTGAGACATCAGTGGATAGAGAGCTTATATCCATCTGACAACTAGCCTTAGCTTGTCAAAGATGAGTGTATAGTACTATGTGCAGTAAAAGCAAGCTACAAACCAAACCAAGTTCATATTCTGTGAAGAGACACAAAGCTGAGGGTTGCTCTATGGTGTTGCCTCTTTTATACATTTACAAGGGCCTAAGAGAGATGTTCTAGCATAATTGGGGACTTTTTAGGAAGTCATAGTCAATACTAGGCAATTCTACTACCATTATGGCTATGCTGCTGTGCAGCAGTTGAACACCTGTGGAGTGTCTGTCCACTCACAGTAAGTTGAATGGTAGATCCTAAAAAGTCCTAGCTAATATGAGACTGTTCCATAGAATCTGCCATATGTAACCAAAGTCCTAGAAGTCTGCTATACCTGTATCATACAAAGGCAG
>MU278679.1:0-26502 GCA_022385745.1 Cubamyces sp. BRFM 1775 | reverse complement strand
TCTGCGCAAGATATCGCACCCCTTGCGCGTTTGAGCTCCTGCTCCTGGGACCTCGCGGTGCGCTCCTTGTCGCCGTCGAGGCGATGGCGGGGAGGGAGCGGCATGGCCAGGGGCTGGTAGGTGAGAACGGCAAGAGAGGGGTAGTAGACGTTGAGCTCGTTGTGGTCGTCGTCGTGGTCAACGGTGAGGAGGCCGTTGGCTTTGGGGGCAGCGGTGCGGCCGTGGCATGGCAGTTGAGTAGGAAAGTGCTCTTCCTTCTTCAATGCACATCAAATATCGTCCAAGAAAGGCGAATCCCCCGACATGTCCTTGCCTTTCTGGGAGGGCGCCTGTACATATACGGTCACTTTCAGCACAGCCACACCGCCCGAAGCCGCCCCGTGTTCGCTTCTCTCCACAACGCCCGGCTATTTATCGCACAACAACGTAAATCGGTGCCTTACCAGCGGACTCGTGCGGTGCAAAAGATTGAGGCGCTACCAGGGCTCGAACCTGGGTTTTGGGAACACTCTTCAGAATCCCAAGTGATAACCACTACACTATAGCGCCGGAAGCGTGCCCATTGGCTGGATTGAACAACCGACCTCACCATGTCGCTTTAACCCGATCGGAACCGAGGTGTACGAGTGGCGCGCTCTACCACTGAGCTAAACGGGCAAGTGGACGACCAACCTGGGAGTCGAACCCAGAATCTTCAGCTGATTCCGGTGAACCGGAAACTGACGCCTTAACCATTAGGCCAGCCGGCCGTTGAGAACTTGAAAACGGCAACATATATATGCGACTGATCAGAGCTGGGCTCACTGGTAACCGTGGTACATCGTATTACGTTAATGTTATTCGTTCGACTCGGGGGTATTTATCTTACGAAGACATAGAGACACAGCAACCGTCACCGTCGCAATCCACAGCGGAACCAGAGAAAAGCGAAGGACCCACCCCCGAGCAGCAGTAAAGCCACGAGGGGCACGTTGACGGCAGATGTCTCCTGCTCAACCTGTGAGTGTATTTCAGCGCCCGCCATTGCAGGAAGATGTTCTCAGTTCAATATACGACGTACCACAGATGCAAAGGGAGACAATATCGGAATGGTGAAGTGAAGTGGTGGCAGCCAGCGGGATGACGAAGCCGCAGGAGCGCAGCTTCTGACTAACAGGTAGATGAGCGCTGCTACAACCGAGATTAAGGTCCCTAGGATCATCCACTATTGGAAGACAGCTCAGCATCCAGGCCATAGCGCCGCCTCTCATGAGAGCATACCATCATCTTTTCGTGCATGGCAAACTGGTGCGAGAACCGAGCGTTCAGCTCGGCCAGGTCGCGCTATACAGTGACACAGACGATGTCAGACTTCACCAGATCTCTATTAAGGATATTTACATACAGCTCGTTTCTCGTCCCAAGATGCCGCGAGGGCAGACATTTCCCGTTGTTGATTGGTTTGTGCAGCGGCCATCGTCTCTGCCCGAGTAGCTCGCAACGCCCAGTAGTGCTCCACGGCCGTTACGGAACGGGTGATGACGTTGGCAGGGGAGGCGACACATTGTTGTAAGAGCGAAATGTAATAAACAGGTCCGGCGTGAGGTCTCTCGGCTGCGTTCACATGGATAGCAGAAGGTTCCGCGTTGTAAGTCCTATGGGCATTGCCCGTACGGGGGTGCTGGCCGACGTTTCTGCCCGTCGGAGACAGTACGGTTGAGGTGTACGTCCAGACTCTGTTGGGCCCGTCATGTCCCCGGACGATCGGTTCTTCCAATGGCCTCGTAGTCTGTGCAGGAGAGTGTGCCGACCCTGCCACCAATGAACGTGCCAGAGACATGGTCCTGCTTTCCTTTGGGGCTTGTCGTTGCGCTGGATTGGTCATGCGGTGCGCTGGCGCAGATGCTGGAGGGGCCTTTCTAAGTTTGTGAGGTTCAAGCATGGCGACTAGCCTTGTGAAAGCACAGGCGCGTCGGCGCCGTGGGCGGGAAGGAACGTAATGGCCGTGAGTATAAGGAGTTTCGAAGTCTATAGTACCGTACAGCGACTAGCAGTTGCCTATGGAAAATAGCCCTCAGCTCGGTGCATTCACCCGGTCCGAAGCTCACTTGCACTAAAGTACTAACCTTTCATGGACGCGGTTGCATACAGGAGGGACTTGCCTTCACTCAACCCTCAACTACGGACACCCCGACTAGTGTCGCCGTCGTCGTCCTAGCGTAGATGGTGGTGGTGGTGGTATATAGACAAGTTCTGAGTCTGCTTCTTATGCGACGTTCTAGTATTTATATGAAGCTGTGCTTCAATCACATGTGAGATGTAAGTACTCGATCACAATGCACGTTAAGTGAGGCTATTAGCCGATTTCTATTGTTCTCTATTGTCTCGGACCTCTCAGTAAACGACATAATCGTGACACAGTAAACTACTATAGTAAACCACAAAGTCTACATGGGTCGTTGCCTCAAAGTTGTAGCTTACTAGTGCCGGCTGGTGGTATCAGGGACCATTGCCCAGATTATGATGAGATGGATTACAGTCAGAACTTCCACAGTCGTCGGTGTCTGCACGTCCAAGCAATGGCCGAGATACTGAACGCATACAACGAGAGCACAATCATCGCAGACCAGTCTGACATGTACATTGTCTGCATGGACAGGTTGATGAGACCCGTCATGACGTTCGCCTGCAGCTCCAGTTGAGTGTGTGATCAATAGCATAACAGAGGGAGCTACATACCAAGAGGAACAACACCAGCCCATTCTTGTTGATCGCTTCCAGAAGTGCGGGCGCGCTCCCGCCCGCGCCATGGTCGCGTCCTCGCAGGTGTCGTGTCGCCTTCAGCATATCTGGGTCTGGGTGGACCTTCAGTTTCGACGTCGGCGAGTAGACCGACTTGGACAATGGCGACGGGAAGAAGAACAGGTCCAGCACAAGGTAGCCCAGGAGGAAGGTCGTGTTGTAAGCCGCGACCCAGATGATGTACTGTATGTTCACCATGCGGCGCGAGATGCCACCGCCGATCCCGAAGAGTTTCAGCGCCCCCAGGAAGACCCACCAGAGCACCGCGTAAGAGCAGAGTTCCGTCGCAGTCTTGTCATTCTCTCGTCGCTGCTCGAGCACGGGAGCGGGTGAAGGTGCAGGCGTTTCATCATCCGAATCGGAGTCGCTGCTCGGAGTGCGAGGGCGCGGAGGTGCGGTGGGTGGTCGCGCAAGCTGTTGTCGGCGGCGCTTGAAATAAGAAGGTGTTGGAGCCAGCACTAGTGTGCCTGTTGATAGGCCAAGGAGATGAATGGCAAGGTATCCTACGGCAGGGGTTAAAACCGGCATTAATCAACTGGTTTTGCAGACGGCGCACCTGTGACGGAGACAATACCCTCCTTGTTCGCAGATATGACCCCTACACGAGGGGCTTCTAGCACAAAGCGCTGCAATCCCCCAGTGGATAACGCAAGCTGATGGGCTTTCGTTCACGTCAGTAACCGAGGTTCGCCATTACAGAGGGTTTGACGCGTACATATAGCGACGAGTACTCCCAATAGCGAGATGGGAAGGTGGATCATGGCCGGATGCAAGAGCACTTGCAGTATGGGTATGAGAGCGAGTGTTATGAAGAAGTTCCAGTGTACACCATATTCTGTGACGTGTTCCTGAGCGACGGTGACATTGCAGTTGGTGTGAAAGTGGGCGATCGACGTACTGGATACTCGGTACCTTTCACCGAGATGGTCCTGAGTAAGCCCAATAGTAACAGCGGCGAGCATTTCCGGAGTACGACAGTCACTTTCGGCAGGAGAGGCTCAGTGAGATGTTGGGGATTCTTGACGAGGGGTATCGCGGAGACGATGCCTTGCGAGAATACGAAGGCGCCGACGCCGAGGTCCATCTGCTAACCGTTAGCATAGGCGCACACAGGATTTTCGAGGCACGCACCATGGACGCTCCAAATGTCTCGCATTTCGCCAGCGACCGAGGAAACACGGGGAAATCGACAGCGAGGATACACAGGAAAGTCAGCAGCAGCATGTGCGAGCGGTACGTGGTCAGAGCAGGAAGTGGGGGTATGCTGATGATGCCTGAGATATTGCCATCCTTCAGTGCAGTCGAATCCCGCGAAGACGCGCGACTGTGGGTGAGGGATGATGGAAGATATGGACCAGCCTCTCGCCTGGGCAGAAGTAGCAGCAAGAGTGTCGGGACCAACAAGATGAGACAAAGCTTCCCAGGCGCGTTCGCAAAGACAGTCACAGATGCGAGCAGCGGTGCAATGAGCAGGAGCACTTCGCCAAGGAAATGAAGATGTTTGCTGGTTGGTAATCGCGTCTTGAGCGCGGAATAGAGGGCTATGGATATCTAACACCCTCGGACGACTTGAGCATGCGCCAACTGAAGCAATCATACCTTGCTCACCAATGCCGACAGAGAAACCATGTTGATATGGCCAACGCTCGAGCCCGTCATCCCCGACACGAAGGCCTCTTTAGACGTCTTGTAGTCATTGTCCATCGTTGTCGTCCTCGAGAGGACTTTCACCAATTCCCGCGGTTTCAGTAAGCGTCTTCGGCTTGCTCAGACTATCCCAGTTGTATAGTGACCAGTTTCCACGTTTAATTTCCGTGAGTTGAACACAGGCGGTCTACCGTTTGAGTCCCCCAGGATGCAATGTCGCGGTGGATGATGAGTGGACTGAGGAGAGCGATGTCGACAGGCGCTCTGCCTGCGACTTGATCATGAACCACGACATCAACTGTTCCTGCGCCTACTCGATTTTTGTCTCTCTTCCTCATTTACGTTCCCGACTTTCTGGCACTCATGGATAAATGTCTCTGGTGGAAGAACATTATGTGCTCGCTAGACGGATACGCTTATCTCTCAATGTACCTGTGTATCAAAACTACAACCCACGACGGCATTCTGATACCCATCTGTGCGCCGCTTGTATGTCATGTGCCTGTCTACTGCTGCGAGATATCACGGAGCCTAGTCTAGTCAAAGTGATATAAGACGCGGGCCTCAAGAGTGCCAAGGGAGGCCTGCTCTTGTCCCCCCACCCGACCGTCATGGAGAAAAACGCTCTCGCAGACGTGGAAAGTGTCGATCGGCATTCGAGCATTCCACAAGAGCTGCAAGATGCCTCCGTGTCGAGGTCCGACCAGCGACTGCGCGAGCTGGGTTACAAGAGCGAATTCCGGAGAGACATGTCTCTCTTCGGCGTCCTGGGCATCTCATTCTGTGCTATTGGCATCCTAACGGGCATGAGCAGTGCCTTTCAAACAGGCCTTTTCTCTGGAGGACCTCTCGGACTATTCTGGGGGTGGAATGTGAGTCCTCACGGGCTCCTACAGACGTTATGTGGTGTAGAGGAACTCAACATTGCATTCAAAGATTTGCAGTCTCTTCATGTTGCTGATCGCGCTGTCGTTGGCTGAGATTTGCAGTGCCTAGTAGGTCTGCGTCGTGTTTTTGCCCTCCGTCTTCTCATGGCGATGTAGCCCAACAATGGGTGGCCTCTATTTCTGGGTGTGCAAAATGAAACCCGAGACGCCAATGCTTGGTTGTGAGTTGCCTTCAGAAACCGACGTCGATGATGTCTGACGAGTTATATAGTCTGCGTAGGTTTGCCAATCTACATTGTACTTTACTCATCGCACTAAGGCTCTCACAGACAGGATGGATCTATAGCATTGCCATGACGTTCACAGGCACTTCAGGGAACTTGAGGTAACGCGAACCCCATATACCGACGTACTTCGCCAAGGCTCACATTGGCGCTATAGCGTTGCTCTGTACCTCGCTTCGCTAGCTGAAGTCGGTCAAGGGAGAACCCTTACCAGAGTTGAGGTCTCCGCAATTGCGTGGGGCGTCAATATAGCATCTGGTATCATCAATACCATCGGCACCAAGGCGATTGGAGGCATGAGCACCTTCAACCTATGGTGGACACTTGGCGGAACTCTTGTTCTTGTGATTACCTTGCTCGTGAAGGCACCTGTTAAGGTGTGTCGCACCAGAATGATTATTTTTTTGTTGGCTCATTGGCGGATTTGTTGTAGAACACAGCAGCCTTCGTATTCACGGACTATGAAAAGTGAGTTCAGGAGCAAATTGCCGCTCGTAAGCTGCTGATCAGCCACAAGCTTTACCGGTTGGCAGAGCCGCGGCTTCGTTGTCCTCCTTGGTTTCCTCCAGGTTTGCTGGGCCTTATCAAACATGAAATCGATCTCCTGACCTTCGTATCACAGGCTGTGTACACGCTTGAAGGCTGCGAGACTGCTGCCCAGGTGGCCGAAGAGGCCAAACGCGCCGAGCTTCTCGCCCCTCTTGCTGTCGTCGGCAGCATCGTCGGTTCTTGGCTCATCGGCCTCGCCTATATGCTCGCGCTCCTCTTCTCAGTCCAAAGTATCGCAAGCGTGCAGGCGACCTCCTATGCCATTCCCATCGCGCAGCTGTACTATGACGCAGTTGGGCAGAAGTTGACGCTGATGTGCTTGACGGTGGTTGCGCTCGCGCAATTTATGGCAGCGGTCACCGCATTCACTGCCAGCTCTCGCTTGTTCTATGCCTTGGCCAGGGATGACGCGTTCCCTATGAAATCCAAGTACATGACCTTGAACAGATTTCAAGCTCCCTATTGGGGCGTTTGGACCTCTGTACTCATCGGATGCATTATTTCATGCGCCTACATCGGTTCAGCTGTGGCGGTACGTATGGACCCTGACCATCCTCACGTGAAGTACGCCCTCACTGATGGACGGCGTCGCAGTTCAACGCAATTCTATCCTCCGCTGCAATCGCGGTCATGCTGAGTTATCTACAACCTATAATTATTCGCGTTTTCTGGCCGCGGACCTCGTGAGACCTGTCAGATTCTAGCCCCTACGCGTTCTTCTAACCAGTGACATCAGATTGCCCGATCGTGGACCCTTCTCCCTAGGACGCTGGTCTTGGGCGGTGAACTTTGCTAGCTTCTTGGTATGTGGCAGGTTTGACGCAGGAGTCCCAACCTGACCACTGATGGGAGTTTCATCGTGGCGCAGTTCACCGTGTTCATCTGCGTGCTATTTGTCCTGCCTACCGCACACCCGACGGACGCGCTCAACATGAACTATGCTATCGTTGCAATCGGCGCCGTCATCCTGCTTGTAGGTGCATGCTGGGCGTTCTGGGGACGATCGCGCTTCACTGGACCGGTGAAAACGGTTAGGGAGGAGGGAGAAACGGAGTTTGAGAAGAGAGCGAAGGTTGGAGGAGGAATGTAAGTTCTACACGCGGCAAAACTACTCAATGAGCCCATCAGAGTGGCAGTCTCAGGGTCGTACGTTCGTGAGGTTCGATGGAGACGATATGACGTTGGTTCCAGCCTTTCGTTCTGTGCGGGTCGTGAGCTATACGAAGGAAGTATTTTGGGATGTTCTCGAACGCAGTGCCTCTTACGTGTGCCCCAAGTCGATGGCGGACTGGCATATTCCTCCGACTCGACGCCGGAGGTCGGCAGTGTGCCGGGACATCGCAGCTGTGCCTTTGTGGGTCCAAGCGCTCCTCGACTGGACATTCTGAAAGCAATGTGCAGCGCCTATCGGGTCATCTTCGCCGTCCCATGAGCAGGTGAGATCCAGCCTCTCCACCGTATCGAGCATCATTGCTCACTTCGGTCGTGCGCAGAGCATCCGCATGTTATGGGCGCCCCGCGACCGTCGTCGTTGACGCTCTTCCTCACATCATGCCCGAAGGTGCCCTGTCCTCGCATTTCGAAGCTAGGCCTGAGACAGACTCCTCGCTACGCCGTATATGGAGCAGCATGACTAGCTTGTCTTCTCGCCGCGCGGGAGATCTGTGCATGGTCGTGGGATTCGTCGATTCGTCGAACGCCCTGATCGTCCTCGATAACCGCTGGATAGGTCCCCTCGGAGCCGCATTGACATTCTTGCCCATCCCAACATTCCGGCCAACATTGCCATGCCTCAGAAATCGACAGCAAACTCGTGGTCCGGGGCGACCTCCAGTACGATATATCTTGCAGGGGGGAGCTGGTGACGAGGCCTCGCCCTCCGGGACACCCACTCTCGATCGCTGCTACTACGACGATGCGCCGCTTCCTCTCACGCTCTCGGTCTGTGCCTCTGCCTCCCGACTGGGAGTGTACGGGGACGGTACCCTCATCGCCATCCTCGTCTTCCTCAGTGTCCAGTGACTCTCCCCCGCAGTATAGCGGGAAGATCGAGTGCACTGCCGGCGCTGACGACGAAGGTCGATCGACTGCGCACCTCCCCTCGCTTCCGTCACCCTATAACAAGTTCTCCAAGCTCAATGGCGACATGGTTCCCGGTCAAGACACCTCCTGCCACGCCTGCTCGAACGCGATTGGACGTGAAATCGGTGCGAACATCAGCCCTAGTCGTCATCGTAGCGGTGGTATACCTATCGATTCCGAACCGCCGTGTTGTTTCGTGGTCGTGAATCAGTTGTCACATGCAAGCAGCGGCACAGGGGGTTCGACTTCCAAGGTCATTATACATGACCCAGATCTGCTCGCAGCGTGTAGGGACTTGGTTCCGGATCTTCCGGACACCTCCTCTCCCGGTCCGCTCGAGGTATGTTTTAGTCGCACTCTAAATGCTCGGAGATGGTACGCTGACAACGTCGATGTACATAGCTGGACCTGTACGTACTGCTCGGTTTACTGCCGCAGTTGGAGCAGTACAGGGACAACCTCCTTAAAGGCGCGTTGCTGCAAGACGAGCAAGCCCAGACCCTCAAAGCGGTCAACGCTTTGATATCCCACTTGCGCAACGAGCATCATACAACTCTAGCAAGGCTCGACGCTGTCGCATTTAAACGCGAGGTCGCCTTTGATCTGCTTCCTGCTATCCTCGTTCCCCGCACTGTCGTCATCTCCAGATGTACGACGACTGGAGAATGGCGAGCCTTCCGCTTGCGATCTGCTCGGATGGTCCGTACGGCGTCGACGGACGTGCTCGACCTCACTTGCGAGAGCATCGATGTGGCCGATGACTCGTCGCACTGTGAGTGCTGCAGCGTGTACGGGTCCCCCGTTCCCGCACCCGGTACCCATACATGGGGCACTGAGGGTGTCTACGGACGTGTGAAGTCCCGATTCCTCATCCCGCAATTCAGTGGGACGGCCAACATCGACTCCCTTCAGGTCTTCCCGATCAGGTTCCATCCTGATGTCGCAAGACTCGAAGCTTCACTCATCGCTCGAGGGAAGAGGTGGCTGTCCTTACAGCGTGTGCATCATATGCAGTATGATGGCCCTGCAACGCGGACACTCTCGGTTGACGGGTACAAGACGGTCGTGAGATGCGATGTGCGCCTGCTGCCTCTTTTTTTGTACACTGGACACCAGCTCTGACATGGATACCGCCTCCAGGTCAAGTCGTACATCCTTCTTGATAGAGGTGGGTTCCTGAGGTTGTATCCACGTCGAGTATAGACTCACTACGCTTGCAGGGAGTTTCCGCAGACACAACCCTGACTGCGACGTTCTGGCAGGGAGCGACCGTGCTTCAGAGCCATTACAGTCTCTTACAACGGAAGAGATCATGCTTACGCCCCCGATCCTGTATGGACTCAGTCTTGCTGGGCAGAAATGGCGTAAGCCTTCGTATGTTGTCGCCTCAGCTCCTTGCTGACCACCCATATGCCGCCAGTGGAGTTCAATATTGAACATATGAAGCCCATAGCTGGGGAAGGCGACATTCCGTCTGGTCATACTCTTCGTGACCAAGCGGATGCCCATCCTTCCGTTCAATCGGACTTGGACAGCGCTCGAGACCTTGATGGGCCTCAGCATCGAGAAAAGGCGTCGACAGCGCTGCCATCTCTGGAAGAGAGTATATACAGAGCGCTGGCAGCTGCAAGAGCGGAGACTATGAGTGAGATCCAGCGTCTCTGCAAAGTCGAGATGTCGGTAAGTGCGACAAATATCGAAGAGCGCCTCACGGTATGTATGCATTACCCGCCTGCACATATCGTTACTGATATGTCAGCGACAGCGCGGGCTCTCCGATATGAATACTCAGTATTCGACCGAGCTTGCGATGCATAGACAGCTGCTGGTAAGTTGGACGCGTTGTTCATAGGTACAATCTCGCTGATGCCCTGCCTTTCAAGCGGCTCATCACAATTGCTTCGGCCGTCTTTGCCATCCTGGCAGTATTCTTACTGTATCGCACGTGCATACCTCCCACAAGGCCAACACGGTGGGCTGCTACGCCGACCCACTTCACCATTCCTATCTTGTCTCCTTTCTCCTCCGTCGTAAGTCATGCGCAAACGTCCTGAATGCCGGATACTTGCTAAATCATGGGTTCGTTAGATCGAACACGAGAGCTCCTTATTCAATGTCTCGCAGCTATGGGTCGTCTTTGTGACGATAGGCCTTTTTGTGGCCTTGCGGTTGTGGTACGGGATTCGGCGGAAGTGACATCCCTGTCTTTGCTCTCTTCTCTAATTTCTTTTGTCTTTCTCGGGAACATGGTGGTATCATAGTCTCCTCTCTTCGACCGTGACTCTTTCCTCATTCTGGATCGGCCATTCGATGGCTGACGCTCTGTGACAATGCGAGACGCATGCCTGAATAACGGGCTTGCTGCAAATGGGCTGAGAGTAGACCGACAACGACGCTACACCGCCTCCTCTAAGCTACCCTTCTGCAAAACCGAATCACAACCCCTAGCCCTCATCCAAATCCGTATCGTTGCATCATTGCTTCGAGTCTCACTCGCAGTTGCACTGACAGAAGTCGACGTCGAGCTGAGTATTGTGCTGTTTGTAGCTGTACGTGGTACGTCCACATATCCGCCGTCCTCATGTCCGTGACACTGCTGGATGATGTCCGCGAACCCATCGCAGCTAAGCTCGCCACTACACAATATACGTCCGGCAAACGTGCATACAATCATAGGCCAATCTGATTCAATGAAAGGGAAAAAAAATCACATCTGCTCTCCGTGACCATCGCCATGGTAACAACTAGCAGTCAAGCTACATCGCCCCGTCTCTCCTCTTCCCGCCGGTACGTGTCTCGAGTGGTTGGTCGCAGCGATCAAGCTCGCTTACTCGCAGTTGCAGAAGCCGACATCGAGGCGGGCGGAGTCCCCGTTGTAGTCGTAGTTGTAGATGCCGCCGTCCTTCGAGCCGTAGCACTGGGTGATAATCTGCTGGAAGCCATCCCAGCACTCCTGTTGCGTCGCGAACTCGCCGTCGAGCGTGACGTGCGCCCAGCCCCAGCTGAGGGACGAGCTGTGCGACCAGTCGTCACCGCCGCAGAAGGACTGACGGGCGGCGTACACGCTCGACTCGCTCTCGCACTGCTGGCACCCAGACTGGCTGTAGCAGGAGGCCGCGAGCGCGGAGGGCGCGAAGGTCGCGACGGCGGCGGCAAGGGTAACGAAGGTCGCGAGCTTGAACTGCATGGTAAGAGCTACTGCCATGTCATAGTGAGCATTGGCGCGACCCCTACAAATACACATCGTCACGTACTGATGCGGAAGCTGTTTGCTTTAGAGTTGCTGAGGCTCGTGGGCTCTGGTTGTGGGTTGATGAGCAGTAGACTGGTTGTCTGGCTCGAATTGTGAGTTGTCTCCCTGCTTTTATACTGCTCACATCTAGGCGTTACTCTTTGCCATTGCCAACATCGTTGACAGGTGTGCGCTTCTCAGACCGCAATAGCCGCGACGGATCCTTGCCCCGTAGGTTGACGGGTGTCGCCCCCTGGTCGGTAGATCTCCCAGATGCCCGTACTGCGAAAGGCGTTGGCAATTCTTGCTTGGCCGGTCCCACAGCTGTCGGAGGCCCTCGATTACCGGAGAAGGTATGGTGACAAGTGCCACAATACGCGTCTCGATGAGTACAATCCATACTCTACGACAAAGCCTACTCTGAACATCTAGTGTCTTAGTGACTAGCACGCACGTCCACCATTCTTAACAAATGCACCTTCATATGCTGTTTTCCATAGAGCATTGTAGGCGAACGTCGTCACGGTATATGCGACTTTCGTCGCCTATGGTTAGCTCCGTCTAGCGCGTTGAGGAGGACACAATACCGTTCACAATCGTCAATCTGTCGAGCGATCCTTCCCTCCAGCACTTCCCCGCCGTGCCCTAAGAGGGCACGCTGACATCGTGACCTCATGAGGCGGCATTCGGACGTTTCAATCACGCGCGTCCCGTTGAATGTATTTGTCCTTCTCTCCTATTCCCGGTTGGCAATGGAGCTTAACAGCACTTGCGGTGCGGCGAACGTTCAACAGTATTCGGAATACAGCGGGGCATGCATGCGTTCAGCAACAATCGGCGAGTGCGTCAGTCGAAGTTCACCCATCCTAGTGAGTGAATGGTATCTCTCAGACTCCTGGCATGACGCCGCTGTGGGGGTGGGGTGGACTAGATGCAGTACCACTCCAGGCAGCTTCCACACCTCCATACTGCGGTCTCCTTCTCATCAGTCAACCTAAATCGTACACCGGTGCATGTGAAGTGCACGCACGTCTTCTCGGGTTGCACGGGCGCGAAGTGGATAGGTAGCTCGAGCGGCACTGCCATCCCGAGCGCCCAGCGCCCATAACCTGCATCTTTGGGGTACCGGCGAGCCAGTGCTGTGGAGCCGTCGTCCTCTCGCCCCGGATTCTCGTCACAGGTTCGGATCGCAATTACGACAATCCGTGCGCCTCGCGCAACCTTCTCGGGTGCTGAGACAACCAGGCCCTATGGAGAAGGATGCAAATCGGCTTGGCTTGGTAGAGTTGCTGTTTGCGGAATGTGCTAATGCCGCAGTCTCGGCTCTTAATGTTTATGTGAGAGGTTGCTACTTTCTACTTGAGACCACGTTGAGGTACGAACGCCTAGTTGCGCTCGAAGCTTGGTGGTGCTGAAGTAGGCGTCTTTAGCAGACATATAGCAACCGCATCCGCCGGAGTGGAGCAAGCCGTACTTTGCACCGCTCACGAAGGTCATATTCCGAATCCAGTGATCGGTGAGCACCCTACGCACCAACCGCAACCATCTCTGCAATGGAGACGGGAGGCCCGCTGTATCGCATGTCTCTCTGCCAGCCTATTTCCAATTCCACAGTCCGAGAAGGCGCGTTTCCGGGCGGCCATGGTTTGTCTGCATATCCAACGTCCGAGCGCACAGGAGAAGAACCATCCCATGCCCTCGGACGATCCGGCGCTGGAAGTACGCTGACCTACGGCTGCAGCGGGACGCCTACCCCCATACTACTTCACCTTGATGCGCTCGTTCCCCGTCTTCGGCATCGAGATGAAATTCAACGCGACACCCGCGGCATGTGAGCAGTCCTCAGACAGGATGCGTAGACGGCTGACAGCCATCCGCATCAAGATACGTAGCAAGACCTGGAAGAGTGGTGGATCGACGCGGCAATGAGCAGGGTAGCCTGGGCTTGGCATGAAGCAGTGTCAAAGCTCTGCGGGACGTTGTCCTTGTTTCTGACCGGTTACAGCCGTACTAGGCGCGCAGATCGCGTACGCATGTGCGGACGCACAGTGTGACACTAAGCACGAGCAAATCCTCAGACCGCTTATGGAGC
Source organism: Cubamyces sp. BRFM 1775 (assembly GCA_022385745.1). NCBI lineage: Eukaryota > Fungi > Basidiomycota > Agaricomycetes > Polyporales > Polyporaceae > Cubamyces > Cubamyces sp. BRFM 1775. The sequence goes on along the minus strand of MU278679.1, from coordinate 12,948 downwards.
TCAGCAGGCTTCGGGTGGTGCGGGGCAATGTCCCCAATCGCGTATTCATGGCCCAGAAGGATGTTCAGAATCAGTTAAAAGGCGACAGAGGAAGCTCTACTCGACAGACACCCAGTCTACTACCGTTCTCCACAAGTCCAAACCGTCCCACCTCTCCCAAAGCCTCCCTCAGGTACGTTTCGCCCGCTGGCCCGTGTTGCCTCATTGGTTCTCACCGCTGCCTTCGACGCTGACAACTCCCCCAGTAATCATCATGCAGTTCAAGCTCGTTGCCTTCACCACTCTCGCTGCCGCTCTAGCCACTCTCGCGCCCTCCGCGCTCGCCGCATCCTGCTACAGCCAGTCCGGATGCCCCAACTGCGAGTCAAAGTCGAGCGTCTTCTCCGCCCGCCAGTCCTTCTGTGGTGGCGACGACTGGTCCCATAGCTCCTCCCTTAGCTGGGGCTGGGCGCACGTCACGCTCGACGGCGAGTTCGCTACTCAACAGGAGTGCTGGGACGGGTTCGAGCAGATTATTGACCAGTGCTACGGGTCGAAGGATGGAGGCGTGTACAACTTCGACTTCAACGGCAAGTCGGCGCGTCTCGATGTTGGTTTCTGCAACTGCGAGTAGAAGCATAGTAGGAGTAGGTTGGAGTGGCCGTCGCGTCATCCTGGGATGAATACGGGTTCGCGCAGTTGTACTTAATTGCCCTTTGTCTGCGAAACACGCTTTTACATGTTTTTAATGAGGCTGAGCTCGTTTGAGCTTGTATGGCCACGCTCCCGTGAGCTTCCAACACCCGACGCACCATCACGCCGGACGGCTGGCGGCTGCGCGCACGGCGCCACATATCGCGAGAACCCAACTAAGGCGAGTCGTACTTGTAGGCCTGCCATTCTTGGTCTGCGGTGAGCGGTAGACGCGCGGATCAGGCACCGGCGTCAATCCTCATCGCAGTCTGTGCTCGCTCAATCTCAGCCATGTAACACCACACCGACCTTGCTTTCACGTCTACGCTCACCCACCGTTTCGCGTGTCTTACCCTTGCCATTGTGTGTTTATGTGAATTGCGCACGAATGACTTGTCAGGTTCGGGCGGCGGGCTCCAAAATACTAGATCAACCGTCTCCGACTGTCAGCGTATACAAGCAAGCAAAGTAAACCCGGCATGCACAGACGGTGCAATACACCTCATCCGAGTCGAACAACAACCACGACCCTTTCCAACGCAATCCCTCCACCCGCCATTTTTGCCCGTGCGTGCCTTCGCTCGTTCATGACGCCTCTTGCTCACTCGCAGTTGCAGAAGCGCACATCGAGGCGCGCAGTTTGGCCTCCGGCATAGTAGTTCGTCGACACCCCGCCGTCCTCGTAGCTGTAGCACTGCGTGATCAGCTCGTGGAAGCTGTCCCAGCAGTCTTGCTGCGTCTCGAATGCGCCGTCGAGCGTGACGTGGGCGACGCCCCGGTTAAGGTAGGAGCTGTGCGACCAATCGTTGGAGCTGCAGAAGTCCTGGCGAGCGGCGTACATGCTGTCTTCAGTCTCGCAGTGCGGGCAGCCGGATTTGCTGTAGCAGGAGATAGCCTGAGCAAGCGCGGCGGGCGCGAAGGTTGCGACGGCCACGGCGAGAGTGGTGAGGGTAGCGAGTTTGAACTGCATGGTGAACGCTATCCAGTTGCCTCGGTAAGTATCGACACCGACTCCCGAGAAGTAGTGAACTAACGTACCGATGCTAGCAGGGGTACTTTGAAGCTTGTAGTGAGTTCTCTTTGTTGATTGAGAGTAGACAAGATGTCTGGTTCGGACAGTCCGTCCTCTCCTCCCTTTTATCCTCCCCATGTCTGAGTGTTAGCCTTTTCCACGGTCCACATCGGTGGCGGCCGGACGGCTGCTCGACCACAATAGCCGTGAAGGGTTCCAGGATGACAGCCTACGTGTCATGGAACACTGACTGACAAGCTACTCTAGCTCTCGGATGCTCTTGCAGCCGGTACTTCTCACCCAGTCGCTTGTCGCTCTTTCCGACATCCGACATGCTTTCAAACTCTTCTAGCTGCTATTATACAATCAAACGAAGGACGTCTTTACGCGACAAGTGCTCTTCTCGGAATATCCAGTTACTCGCTCGTGCATGTCTCTAGGCTCATCGGACTCCGGCCCATTTGGACGCTTTGAATAAGAGACAACGCGTCACCCGCAAGGACCCCTTGTCAAGTGGTCTTTTGCTCCAGTTTCTCCTGCCATTACCCCCATGACCCGCTTCGGCATTCTCCCTTTGCGAATCTACGAAGTGTCATCCGGAGGTTATAGCCACCTACTTGAGCGCGCCTCACAGACTGTAAGTATTCCTGCTCTCCTCTCTTCCGTTAACATTGAGGCCAACTGAGATTCATTGCCTCAACCCCTCCCGAATTGTAGTTGGAACGTCGTCGAGCCTACGGCATGAGGTAAACGTCACAGGGCAACCCCCTTGGGCATCTCGGTCTGAGCAATCCTGGCATCGGTGAGTGAGAGCTCCTCCAATTCCTCAAATCGTCGCGCCGTCGAAGTTCCAGTGATTGCATTGTACTCGTTGACGGTGTCCTGACTTCCCTATATCGGTGCCTTTCATATCTGTCAAGTTGAACCGAACACCTGCACGCGAGAACTGCATGCATGTCTTCCCCGGCTGCATAGGCGCCCTACGGATGCTTAGTGTGTGCGGCACTGCGTCTTTCAGCGCCTTTGAAATATTGATCGAACTGGTACCGTTGGGGCACTGGCGAGCCAGTGCTACGGAGTCGTCGTTCCTTCCTGTGGACCCTCATCACCGGGGCGGAATGCAATTACGACAACCCGTGCGCCTCACGCCGCCTTCCCAGTATTAATAACAACCAGGCTATCGAACCTTGGAAGGACATACGGTGTCCGGCTCGGCCTGTTCAGGTGAGGCCAGGCAGAGCCCGAACGGTTTCCGGGATGTGTCGATGCCGTCCGTGCCTGCACGTAGCGGCCGACCAATTCCAGGAGAATGTGGACTGAGTTACGCAACATGTTCATTTGCGCTTGAACGAGTGCGACTCAGACCTAGGTACGTAGCCGACGCCGATGACCTCCATCTAGTATGGTTACGCTAACTTTGTCCTTGTCACCTCCGCAGAACTTGAATGTATGCATGACATCTTGAGTAGCTCAACAAGAGCGGCTCTTACGCCTCAACCAGGCGCTTCAAGTCCGATAGACGCTGAGCACTCCCGTGCTTCACGCACCATCAGCCGAAGTCGTCTCTGTTATGGAGGCAGTCGCTTCTCTGCATCAATCCAGACTCCGTAACCCGAGAAGCCGCGTTTCAGCACACTCATAGCTTGCCTGGCCCAAGGCCGAGCGCCCAGGAGTAGCATCTTACTCAGTCGTCGAATGCCCGAGCGGAGAACCATACGGCACTGGATATACGCTGATCTACAGTGTGTGCAGCGGGATGCACTCATATTCAGTACATCACATTGATGCGCCCGACTCCGCTACCTGTATCGAGGTGAAATGCAACGGTGACGCTCATGGCATGTGAGTACAGGATAGGTAGCCGTGACATACGCAGGGAGCGGTGGATCGACACGGCAGCCAACATATCCTATACGGAACAGCCCCAGCCACTCTGCTTGGCAGATCCTGCTGACGTTTTGGTATGGCTGCGCAGCTGTAGTAGGCCGTTGTACGCGCGCCCGGATCGCGTACTCCGACAGTGTGCCCAGGGACGCAGAGAGCAGGAGTGGGCACTCAGATCCCGCTTGTGATGCTCAGTAGGCCTTTGGTTGCGATTCAGGGCGCTGCTCCCGCCCGCATCCCCATGGCTTGAAATGACGCTCATAACGATTTAAAAGGTGGGCGAGGGAGGACAGTCTCAACAGACATCCAGTCTACCTTATTCTCTACCAGCCAGTTCAAAGCGTACCCAGCTTTCTTGAAGCATTTCTTTCGTACGCTACTGTCCCTTACATCGTTTTCAGTGGCCCGTGATACTAACCAACGTCACTCGCGCAGTGAACATCATGCAGTTCAAGCTTGCCACCTTCGCGACCCTCGCCGCCGCCATCGCGACCTTCGCACCCGCCGCGCTCGCCGCATCCTGCTACAGCCAGTCCGGATGCCCCAACTGCGAGTCCAAGTCCAGCGTCTTCTCCGCCCGCCAGTCCTTCTGCGGCGGTGACGACTGGTCGCACAGCTCCTCCCTTAGCTGGGGCTGGGCGCACGTCACGCTTGACGGCGAGTTTGCGACGCAACAGGAGTGCTGGGACGGATTCGAGCAGATCATCGACCAGTGCTATGGCTCGAAGGACGGCGGTGTCTACACCTTTGACTTCAACGGGGACTCTGCCCGCCTTGATGTCGGCTTCTGCAACTGCGAGTAGATGGAGCGTCTCACGCGCTGACCAATGGCCATTAGTTGTACGCGGGCCTTAGGAGGATGATGGTATGGGATGGTGTTGTTATCCAGTGGGGCGGTTGATGTCTTAGGCGTATGTAACGGGCGTCCTATGCGAATTTGATATGATATGCCGCGCTCGCCCTCCAGATATTCCGTGACCTTGACCTTTGCGTTCTGCATATGCTAATGCTCTCCTGTGACTAACGCACAACATCGGGCAAGAGAGCCAGCCCGGAGTGGCTCGTACCTAGACACCTGCCTTTCCCGGACTACTCCCCTCACAGCCACAACAGCAGTTTCGCTCCTGAGCCTCACGGTCCGCTTATCTGCTACCGCGACGAGACCGACAAGGTGGCCTTCTGAGCCTTCACGGAATCCTTGTGCTGCTCGAACTCTAGCCTCCCTTCCACTTCTCTGTGTACGTGGTACTGGTCTACGATCTACGGACTTAGTACTAGCTCATAGATGCTGTCCTTCGCTGAACACTTGGATAACCTCGTCGAGTACAGTACAAGCAAGGGGGATCAGTATATGGAAGCCTCGGGCTCTGGGTAAACCCTCAAATCACGACCCGCTCCCTGACCCCTTCCCATTTTCCCGTCAGCGCGAGCTATACCTTCACTCGCATTTGCAGAAGTTGACGTCGAGACGAGCGTCGTGCCCTTCAGCCTTGTACGTGAATATTCCTCCGTCTCTGAACCCGTAGCACTGATCGACTATGTCCGCAAACCCGTCGAGGCAGGTCTGCTGCGAATCGAGGGAACCCTCCATGGTGACTTGTGCGTTGCCCCACGGGAGGAACTCGTTGTCCTTCCACTTGTCCCCACCGCAGAACACCTGGGCGGCGTTGCTTATGCTTGACCTGGATTCGCACGCGAAGCATTCTGTCGCGTTGTAGCACGCAACGGCGAGGGTAGTGGTAGTCGCAGAGGCAGCAAGTGCGGCCGTGACGAGGACAGCGCTGAAGTGCATGGGGAAAGCTGCAGCAAAGGCCGTGGTGAGTCAAAATTACTGTCGCCGTAGGAAGATGAGACCTACTACTTGTAGTACCAGCGTGGAGGTGAGCTCGAGGTAGTTGAGCGATTGAATGCTGGAAAGGGGTTGCTTTCCCTTGTAATATTTTCCCTCGTAATATACCCCGCTGAGCATCAACCGGCACTGGTCAACACAGTGATAAATCCAGATCTAGCTGGAGAGCCGTCTACATCGCGCACAGGACTATGCTTGGAGAGCGACTCAATACCTTCTACAAGCGTCCGCTTGACGATCAAAGATCGAGGAACCCTTTTGGGTGACCTTCTCTCCTGATAGGAAAAGGCTCATATAGATCGTACCTATAATCGAAGGTATGTTCAAGGCATTTCCTTTGTTGCCAACTGATCGATCTGTCCCGGATAGTCATGCCTGGGAACACGAAGAGTGGGTTCGGGATGCTTCAAACACAGCGCCCCTCGCGCGGTTGTGGCTGTCACTCCCACTATGGACTTCTATGCATCTCTCGCGGACGGTGACGATAACAGCCACAGCATAAGCTGGGGTCTGCCAGATCTACTGCCCGTCAGAGGAAACGTGATGCAATGAAGCAAATCTTAGACTCACATGAATTTTCACTGAATATTCATCTCAAGAACATCGAGTGTCTGTCCTCCCACGAACTCCTAGGTGAAGATGTATCCGTTGTTGGCTGGTAGTGCCCAGCGGACGGTACGGGTACAGCGGCCTGACTCCTGAGTTCGTCGAGAACAGCAAAGCTGTGCTTGCCTCGAGGCGTTCCAAATTTGGCATGTACTCCAGGGTGCTCCAAGAAAAGCGCGGCAGCTTCGTGGCGCCGAGGCTCGAGCCGGGCTGCGCAAAGTCAAAATGCTCCTACGCGTCTCCTTTCACCGAGCGCGGAGTAAAGCAGGACCTTTCCACTCTGCTCACGACCACCACGACCTCTTTCGACGACCCCAGCGCAACTGTATCACTAGCTCGTCCGCTTTCTAGATACCATTTGTCTGTTACGATTAGACAATCATGCTACACCTCACGACACACCTATTCAGCGCGCTAGTTCTCGCGTATCTTCCAACACTCTCGCATGCACGAACCTTCACGGTCGTCAACCAGTGCCCATTCACGATCTGGTACGTTCAGGAGTCGCAGCGTCTATTGACCATACACTTACCGAAATTATAAAACAGGCCTGCGGTATGTAGCAGCTGCGGGATAATTGACGAGACAGATACTGATGCTATGATGGTAGATGTTCACCGATCTTAGCGCCGGCACCGCCGTGCCCAACTTCCCAACTGGGTACGCCCCCGTCACCCGCCTTACCGTTTGCAACCGGCTGATAGTGCAACCACAGGTGGGAAGCACCTCCGTCGAACTCGGTGACCTTCACCGTCCCAGACAATTGGAAGGCAGGCAGAATATGGGTCCGTTTCGACACACTCCACAAAGAGGTCTAGCTTGCGGTATTCTGACGATCTGTATGCTAGGGTCGACGGGACTGCGATTTCACTATCACCAATGGACCTACCTGCCTCGATGGCTGGTGTAACGGAGGGCTACTTTGCGACCCTCACACCGGAACAGTACGTCGCGCTATTTGATGAACGAACCTAATCAAACTAACCTTCTTGTGATAACATAGGGTGTTCCTCCAGCGACAGTTGCCGAGTGGACTCTGCAGGGAGATGGCAACCGCGACTTCTACGATGGTCAGTGTGCATACCCAGCTTCTTGCACTGATGCAGTCTGACACCATCACCCGCAGTCTCTCTAGTGGACGGTTACAATCTGCCTATGGCTATCAGCAACTCGGCGAACTGTCCACTCGCGGACTGCCCTGTTGATCTGGGTCCTAATTGTGTGTTCCTGATGAGCCGTATCACGAATTCTATCTCATCGCCCATTGACACTCGACAGGTCCCGCACCCATCCAAGGTCCATTTGATTCCACAGGCTTTCCTGTTGGATGCAAGAGTGCTTGCGCAGCAAATTTGGATGGAAATCCTAGTGCGTTTGCTCGCATCTACCCTCTGTCTACCTTCAGCAAGATACTGAACCACTCATTTCATAGCTGATTCTGCAAATTGCTGCTCAGGAAGTCATAACACCGCCGCAACGTGCCCTTCTTCCGGTGTCCAGTACTATGGCTACTTCAGTAAGGCTGACACCTCGTTGTTCGCGAAGCATAACCTGAATATTGATGCGCATCTCAGAGGGTAACTGTCCGAACTCCTACGCCTACGCTTTCGACGAATCGAGTGGCACCGCGCTCTGGACGTGCGACTCCGGCCTCAATGCAGACTATACGTTGACCTTTTGCCCGTATGTCTCGCTCTACCTTGATGAAACTGAGGGATATATTCTAACGCGATTGACTCATAGGACAATTACCACGTCGAACGCTGCATCAGCGTCCTCGATCCCTGCGGGCTCGAGCATTCCGTCAGGTGCGCCGCTCGCCACTTCAAACGCGGGCACAGGTCTTTCCAGCAACTTTTCCACCTCGGCGACTGAGAGCTCTACCACGACAGGTTCCGCGGCACCAGGTACCACTACGACCGGTGGCATCGCGGCCAACATTACTGGCGCAGCCCACCCGAACGGGGCACGTACTGATGGGTGCGATGGGCGTCTGTACGCCAGTTCTATAGGACTTGGGATAGCTTCCTTTTTGTCGTTGTATATGGTGGGCTTGTAACTATACCTACGAAACCACGATCGTTTCGCCGCCTGACATGGACGTTATCTGTATGAACCTCGCGCGTCGAGGGGCTCGAAATCTTGATCCACGGCGAAACCAATGAGCGCCATATTTACGGTACCAAGATTCATAGTATTATAGAAACAGTGAAGGTTAGACTTCGTGCCGCGAAGACGACGGGATGTGAGCCGACCGCCATTGATTCCATCGCGGATGGAGCATCTACTATGACCGACTTTATTTGCCTCCCCTGGTGTGTCCTTCCTCCTCCACACGCCCACGTGGCGAATTTCGGGCGCTAATGGCCCTCTGCTACTGACGCGTCCGTGCACTCGTCGCCGTTAGGTTCCTCCCATCACCCCAGTGTAAGTCCATCAGTGTTTCTAGTGTTTCTATCCCTCCCTGCCCTATATCAGATCAATGTCCCCTGTGGCTGCGAAAGGCTCATGTAAACGTATACAGCAGCAATCATGAGAACGATTGAGGGGTAATCTCCCTGGGCAGGAGCTTTCGACGACACGTTGTCGTACGCCACCGGCCATCTGGCTAATCATCATCGAATACCATATGCAGGATTGTCTTGGAATGGTGAGTGCTTTGACATGTATGGCGGGTTAATCTGCGTATACAGTAGATACCCAAATGACTTCAAATTCAAGCCAACGTCCCTAGAGGAGGATCTTGGATGTACGCTATGTCATATACAAGAAACGGGGCGCCCCAACCTCCGGACCCTCAGACGCGTTGTGTCCGCGGGACTTTACTCTAGTGTTCTCCAGCAGCAACCGCTCGCCTATTCAGCCCCTGCCGCCTCTCACTCGCAATTGCAAAAATTCACGTCCAAGCGCGCGTTGTGTCCCTCGCTGCTATACGTGTTGATTCCTCCGTCTTGCTTGCCATAGCATTGCTGAATGATTGCCGTGAAGTACGTGACGCAGTCGAGCTCGGAGTTGAACGATCCGTCGAGCGTGATGTGTCCATAGCCCCACGGGAACGAGGCGCTCTTCTGCCAGTACCCATTTGCGCAGAACCACTGGCTTGCGCTGCTTATGCTGAGGACCGTCTCGCAGTAGCTGCACTTGTTGGCGTGGTAGCAAGTGGCTGCACCGCTGGGAGTTGCAGTGAGCGAGATGAGGAGCGCCATGGCGGAAAGGGTGGCGAAGTTCAGGTGCATAGTGACTTCCGAGACGAGTACTATGTGAGAGGTAAGGCGTTAACCTAACGCTCTGCCAGGTGCAATCTGATGACATACCGATCGCAAGGCGGATTCTTCCTGTATGCCACCTGTGGGAGCGCCTGGTCGGTTGAGCTGCTGGTGGCTCTGCTACTGTCCTTTAATAAACCCCTGCAGAACCAGAGTAACTCCGGAACCGTGGTCGATACCAAGAGCAGCTCAACTGCTTGCATGCCTGCCTCCGGCGACATTGACCACCTTGTGCCTGAAGGTACGTCGTTTCTAGTGTCTGGCAGATCCGCCTATAGTCGCCGCTGCTGTGCAGTGCCATACCTACCACCAGAGTACTGCCACCAACACGCTCAACTGAGCTTCAAGCCCAACATCATATCCAATGCAAAACGATGCCGGCCCTGTGAGTGTGGCCGATCACTCGCTAGGGATTATATCCTCAGATGAGGCTCGATGTTGCCCCGAGGGCGCGGCACCTGCAATGTCCGCCGGAGTGTTGTTCCTTCCGCGTCCCGCGACGATACTCCAAAACGCTAAAGATGCACGTAAACCAGCCCAATGGAGCGTGCGTTTGCACACCGCACTATCCACTCGGACAGTGTCCTGCGCAACATGGTGGCTCAAGACGCAAATCTTTGTTACAACGAAGTACAAGAAGTAGCACAACGGACTCATAAGGGCGAGTTCGTGGTGACGTAAAATACAGACCATAACCTCAAACCAGGTAGGTTCCCTCGTCCAAGAATCAAGAAGCGAATTTCCATGGTTTCCTGGCTCTGCACATCCGATGTCGCATCCGCGAGCCATGTGCTCCAGTATCCTCCAGCCCCTACCGCCTATCTCTACCACTACTCACTCGCAATTGCAGAAGTTGAGATTCAGGCGAGCGTTGTGTTCGCTGTCGCTATACGTGTTGATTCCTCCGTCCTGGTAGCTGTAGCATTCTTCGATGATATCGTTGCAAGCGGTACTGCAATCGGCCTCGGTGTTGAACGACCCATCGAGTGTGATGTGTCCGTAGCCCCACGGGAAGGAGGCGCTCTGCTGCCAGAAGCCGTTCCCGCAGAACCACTCGCAAGCGCTTTCAATGTTGAAGACAGACTCGCAGTAGTCGCACTTGTTGGCGTGGTAGCAGCTGGCTGCAAAGCCGGGTAGAGCAGGGAGCGTGATAACAAGGGCTATGGCGGAACGGGTGGCAGGACTGAGGTGCATACCGACTGCTCGAAGGACTACTACGCGAAAGGTCAAGCGTTCGTTTGATATGTATCCTCAAGTGCAATCTAACATCGTACCGTTCGATAGGCGAAGGCGTTCCGTATGTCAGAGGGAGCTTCTGGTCGGCTTGAACACCAGTGGCTCTGCTACTACTTCTTAATAAACCGTTCTACATTCACGGCGCAGCCAGGGGAGCTTCTGGACCATGGTGAAAGACACATGTGATGAGCCGACCGCGTGTACTGTATGCATGTGTTCAGCGACACCGCTTTTTCTAGGCCTTGTTCTCGAGTACAACACTACTACCCACTGCGCCGAAATGCGTTGTATAACCTTGTATCACAGCATGGCCAACTGAGCCTCGGGACCAATACTGTCTGGCGGTACACCGCCTGGCACTACGAATAGTACCAGCAGCAGCCTATATCCCGGAATACTCGATATGCATCTAGGTGGGCACAATCTAGTACTCTCGAGCTCGTACGCTTCTGAGCGCTTTGGCGGTTTCACGCGCGACATGAGGCTGGCCACCACGACAAGATACTAAGCGCTAGCATGCACGTCTGAGCGCGGCGAACTCACCTAGGAACTCCTGCATCGCATCGAACGCCTCGGCGAGATGCTCGTACTGGAGGTTCTCGCCTCGACTCCTCGCGAGCAAACTCGCAGTGCGGCACACGTTCTTGATCTGCCGCCCGTTCATCACGCGGGCCGCGAGCTGCACGATGTCGTCGTCCGAGAACGCGTCCTCGTCTGCGCTCGCGGGCGCGGCGAGTTCCGTGAAGTGCAGCGCAATGTGGATGCGGGAGAGGAAGGCATCGTCGAAGGTGGTAATGCGGTTCGTCGTGAGGAACAGAATGCCGCGGTGGTACTCGACCTGCCGAAGGCTGTCGAGTTGCTCAGTACGCGGGTCAAATATGCGTGATGACGGGAGGTGAGACGTACAGAACCGTCACCATCGCATTTCGTAGCAAGTCATGCATTGCCCGCTTCTCAAGGAACACGTCTGCCTGAAGGGGTAAAGCTGCCATGCCAGTGTTTTGCCACTCGCGCCATCACAGTCCGAACACTCCGCCCTCACCTCATCAATCGGGAGGACGGCCTTCCAGTGTGCCGCGAGCTCGAATGCGTCCGTGAGCTGTTCATCCAGTACACCTGGTGTCGCCCCAAGTTCTCCGCTGTCCAGTATATAGAGCGGCCGCCGAAGATGTTCGCTAGATGCCTCTGCCGATAGCGTCTTGCCGACTCCAGGTGGACCGAAGAGGTCGATCACCAGCACTTGCCTCTTGACACGGACGATGTTGTCAGATGCGGAATTAGCAACGTGGGCCTCCACGAGTCAGCGTAGCAACCCCTTCTGCTCAAGGACCAAAACAAGCCCGTCGAAGGCTCCGTTGTTCCATGCAATCGGGCTCACGTTGTCGACATCGAATTCTACTTGACGAAGAGGTAAGTGAGAGTGTCTTCGGAGCTGCTAGGTGACGAAGAATGCCTACGCCAGAGCTTGTCAGAGAAGCTGAAGCCATACAAGATGGGGGAAGCGAGAAGTAGTTCTTCGTCTATCTATCACGATGCGAGATCTCACCTGCTCAGAACGTCAAGGAGGCTTAGCTTAGGAATGAAACAGCGATCACATCATACTTCTCCGCCTTGGCCCTTATGTCGACGATCTGGCGAGAGGCCACGCCGTTCTACTGCAAGTAATGGACATCGTTGAGAGCAGCCTATTTCCGACCGCGTTTGACCAACTTCGCTGTGAACACTGCAGGGTCAGTTGTGGTACTCCATCGTATACACGTTCAGCGAGTTGACCTTAGTGGCGCCACTGAACTTCCAGATCATATGCCATTGTTGCGACATTCCGAAGGCTCGACGAGCAGCGGGAGATGTGGCGGGTCCCAAGTTTGCGGGTTTTCGATCATCTCGTGCGTGCGCAGTCGCTGCTGTGAGAGTGTCGCACTTTACGAGGTAGAAGTTCGCTTGCCAGGTCAACGAGGCTGTCATATAGCGTGCAAGATGCCGCCATAGAATATGGCAGGCGTAGTGAATGTGAGGCATGTATGGTGGTGAGGTGAGCTCAGGCGGCAGGGCTCGCGGAGTAAGAAGGCTTTACAGGATCCAGTACAGTCGACTCCCTCTTAACCCATAGCAATCGGGAAGGGCATTTTTCTATGGGTTTTCACAGGTCATGGGTTTGGAGGAAAGCGTCTATATAAGCGCCCGACACGAGCGCCCAGTCACTATGGTAAGCGCCGAAAATACCGACTACTTCGACAACATATAATAATACTAATAGTACGAGTATTGCATGATTGTCGTGTCCCCCATGCCACGTCGCGCACGCCGCATCAAGCCGTGTCTTGCGAAACTGCTGAGTGCGCTCTCCAGCTTGCGTGCAATGGCGCCCTGCTCATCAAGAGGTTCGCTTCACCATCCAGCCACGCCTCATTCTCTGGAGTGAA
>MU278678.1:0-26564 GCA_022385745.1 Cubamyces sp. BRFM 1775 | reverse complement strand
AAATTGTTATTGTTGCTATCAAAACCCTTGTCTAGCCCGGTGCCTTTGCTGGCTCACGGCTGATATAGCTTATGGTATCCTACCACAATTTGCAGTCGAAGGCTGGAATGAAAATTCTAGCATAGCTGCGCGCGAACCGGACGAAAGTCCGCCTGTATGGAGCCTCCGTGGCCGGAACGGACAATTACAGGTGGATGAGCACCTTCTGCGAATGCCCGGACAAAAGCGCGGGGTAGGGCCGGCATGCCTCCGCGATTCCGGACAAAATCTGTCAACCCTGTCCGGACAATTTTGCCAAAATTCGACCCGACCTGCAGAGGGTTCCCCTACCATTGTCAGGGGTCCTGTGAGAGCTTTGACAGTGACTCAAGACCCGGTCGTGACTAAGTTGCTATTAGCCTCAAGTTATAATTAAGAGGCAGTTGTTATGCGGAGTGAACTACTGTAATTACGTAAAGGAATCAATATCATGACCTCCTCCGTCTTTATTGGCCATGGAGGCGCCCGTATTGTAGCGAGCGCTTGAGCAATGAGCTGTTCCATCTCGAACCACGTCCTGGGTTACCCTCTGTGAACTGTGAACTCATTGCTTGTGTCATTGACAACTCGTTTGTCGCGCTATATCTTGGACCGAAGTCGAAGGGGCTAGAGAGCGGTAGATTAAAAGCTGGAGGTCAGCACACAGCGTGTTCAGACTGTTCTACTAGGTGAGTCTCTCCGCACCGTGAATGCCTGCAGAACGCTGGATCGAGGGTGTAGCAATTGACAGTCCAAATGATGAATCAGCAAACAGGGAATGGCTGACGGAGTGAACAGTCAGCAACCCGCACTCACGTCCGCTGCCGAATGGGAGACGAAGCTAGCCCAGCTTCGGAAGGAGAACGAGGAGCTTCAGCGGCGTAAGGCGGAGGCGGAGAAGGACCGCGACCTATTTCGCGACCTCTACAGCAAGGCATCCGCACACGCGAGCGAAGTGTCGAAGGAGAATAATGAGCTACTGGAGCGCGCAGAACTCGCGGAGGGCCAGGCACGCGACGGGTTGGCCATGATCAAAGCCACCTACGAGGGCCGCGTCCGTCGCGCGGAGGAAGAGGCGAAGCGATGGAAAGCACAGTACCAACTCCTCACCTCGCGCGACACGCGAATGGACGACGACATCCGTAAACGTGCTGCGCTCGAGCCAGAGTTGCGAGCAGAGATCGCGCGCCTGCAAGACAAGCTGGACAACTTAGAAGAGGACTACGTGAGGATGGAGAGCATGCTGGAGGGTCTTACGAAGGAGCAGGTGGAGGATGCTGCGCAGCTAGCTGAGACAGCGCAGACACCGGTAGCTTCCGCGTCTGTGGTGGTACCTTGACGCGTCGAGTGTAAGCGCATATGTTACATTGGGGTACTGGACTCATAGGCACACTTTTCAGGCGAAACGGTATACCTCACGCTACTTCATACCTCGAGTACTTTGTGTACGCTGGGTGATTGTTGCATTGCTCGATCTTTCCTGTACTGCTAGGGCAATTCTGAACTCGGGATCTGACTGCTGTCTTGACTACTGGGTATACGGTATATTGCTGGGGTCGCGCATGGATGTTACAGAAAAAGTGCAAAGTCTGTCCGAGAAGTTGCGAACTACTACTTGGCCACTCTTGTCACTCCACTTGTGTCATTCGGAACTTGTACTCGAGTTGGCCATTCCCAGTCAACCCAGTCATGTTCCCAGAACCGCTTGTAGGTCTTTTCCTGGATTTCAGCTCGGCCACTCTGGTACACTTGCACTTGGCAGGAACTCCAGAAGCCTTGGTGAGGAATGCAGATCAACTCGCGAATAGTCGCATGCGATGGCAAACTCGAGAAGAAGCCCTGTACGAAAGACTCCAATTGGGCCTTGATAACAGAGGACTCGGAAGACGGGCCTGCTGCATGCTCTGGGTATTCCGCAGACTCTTGCGCGTCTGACATGTTGTCCGAATCTGAAGCATAGCCCGAGTCTGTGTCGTTGTATTCGGACGTTTCATCAAGGTGAGTGTCGTCGTAGCGATCCGGCAGGTCTTCAGCGTCCTCAGTTTGCGTCGCAGCGTTCACGAAGATAGGTACCTCGTGCACCAATGCAGACACAACGAATGCATAGGAGAGCGTGAGCGCCGTGAG
Source organism: Cubamyces sp. BRFM 1775 (assembly GCA_022385745.1). NCBI lineage: Eukaryota > Fungi > Basidiomycota > Agaricomycetes > Polyporales > Polyporaceae > Cubamyces > Cubamyces sp. BRFM 1775. Next base: position 24,419 of record MU278678.1, on the reverse strand, counting down.
CTGTGTAGGGAGGGCAGCGATGGCAGCTAGTTCATTCTATGGTGTGTGCGTTAATATCGTGCTTCGGCGACAGCATGACACACAAATGCTCACCATTGTCGCAGGGAGTACACACTCTTCTAGCATGTTGCTCGGGCAATCAAGAATCAATTCTTCCAGATAGGACAGCCTTCTGAGCAGCTGCCCTGCCGCCCCACCCAGACTCACCGCGCTCTTCCACAGCTCATCGCCTGGATACACAACCAGCCTGAGCCGACGCAACTTCATGCGTGGCAAGATCTCTGCTAGGACTTCCCAGCTCTTCGATGAGCACTGCTTGATGTCCAAGGAGAACGCTTGGACGCTCTCCCATGCGCCTTCGCTCTGATGATATATACTCAGCTTCAACCCGAGGTTAGAACGGATCAGAGATCGACTCACCGTGCCAGCAAGCATCAACTCCTCGTAGAACTGCATCAACCGCTCCTCTGTTCTGATACTCACTACCCGCAGGGACATCCACGACGTCCGATTCATCGCTTCGACCCTACGTACCCACCCGCCCCCACCGCTGCCGCCATCCTCGGGCTGCCCAGGCCACGCGCCCGCGAACGTCTCCTCGAGGTCCAGCAGCTCCATCCACTGTCCATTGTGTAGTAGACCGGCAGCCCATTCGATGCGCTTGCCCCTCTGCGCCGGGTCGCGCTCGAGGTCTTCCAGGATGGCTCTGACGTATGCCTGGTCGTGCGACACGGAACGCGCCTCGCTCACTTCGGCCGCATCTAGGACGGGGTAGTGTTTCACGCGCGTCTTGCGGTGGGCTTGGTGAGGAACAATGTCTGTGCCTAGCTCTCCGTTCGTGATAGCGAGCCTGTGCGCAGGCTCAGGCGGCGTATCAGCCGTATCATCCTGTAGTCGTTGCGATAGCTTGAATTGTAGCATCTCGTGGCGAATCTGCGCCTCTCGCTCGCGCTGACGCCTCCTGAATGGCGTCTCGATGTTATCTCGGATCGCTCTGGGGACCAACGACGAATCTGGAGCAGGTGGTGGCGTCGCCTTGTGGTACGGGGTCTCGCCACCCCGGACGACGACCTTCCTGAACGGACGGCTCGTCGTCCAGCGTCGCATGGCGTCGCCATCGGGGGAGAGATACGCGTTCCACGATACGTTGACGTTGAGGAGCGCCAGATCGTACAGTGACCAGTGTGAGCGAAGTGAGAAGAACGTCCAGGGGAGTAGCCATGCGCGTTGCGGTCCTGTTGTGCGGGCGTCGATGACCAGGCTGTTCGCCATCGGACATGTGGCGAGGAGCCGGGAGAGCTCCCTGTCCAATGCGTATATGATGTGGACGTAGAAGGGCGATGGCGGGTCCATGGGCAGGGTCGACTCGCTGATCGGAGGAAAGGGTTGAAATGCCGCCACAGGGTCGGCGTCGAGTGCTTCGGGGTCAACCATGCCGACAGCAGTGTCCTCGACGTCATCATCGGCCTGCTCAGGTCCAGCGTCGACGTCTGCGCCCTCGTCGTCACCACCAGTCATCACCTGTTCCTGGTGTTGTAGCGTTTCCTCCTGTATTTCATTGTGCTCGTCTTGCTCTTCGTCGCTCTGCGGTGCGTCTTCTATGAGTCCAACTTGCAGCTCTTCGTCCTCCTCCTGCTCATCATCGACCGGGGGAGGTGGCCTCATATTCCAGATCTCTTCGTCTCCGTCCGCGTCATAGATGTGGATGTTGCGCACCGCGCCGCGCACAATGCCAACCTCGCCCTCCAAGAACTGCCTGCAGCGACTGATCATCGCCAACAGATAGTCGGTGTACCCATCGTGCCCACGCCCTGCTGGGAAGCGCAGGGTCGTGAGCGCGACGCGGCGCCACTCTCGCAACGCGCGGCAGGTCCGCGTGAGGACGAGGGCGTCGGTGTGGTGGAGGTTGGCAAAGATGAGGCGTAGTACAGGAATTGGGAGGGTGGCGAGCGAATGTTCAGGTGGCGGTGGAGAGGGTGCGCGGGAAGGTGGCGGCGTTGTGGGGACGGTACATGAACGTCCGTCCATGAACGCTGTCTCTGCTGCGTCGTCATCCGCTATGCTGGTGTTGTCGTCAGCGTCGTCATCAGAGGCAAGTGACAAGGTGGTGGGGGTAGGTTCGGCATGTGGCGTAGAGTCTTCGGGCGATGAGAGTGCAAGTGTCGCGAGTGTAGCTTGAAGTTCTGTGACTGATACTGAGTCTTGCATTCTTGTGCAGGTGTAGTGGAGTCGTATATTGTTGCCTGTGTTATGGCAGGAAGAACTTCGTGGCGGTAGACGTTGGCCTTTATATGTCCTTAGCGTGCGCAGTAGGCGGAGGCTGTCGTCCTGAAACGATAGGAGAAGTTCCAACGTTCGCAACATCTGTGGAGTAAAGAAGATGAGTCTTGCGTTCTTGAGCAGTGCCTCACCGTGTTGACAGAGAAGCTCAGGGCCGTCCGAGTACGCTAGTAGTACACCGAGCGGGTCCAAACAAGGTAAACGAGAACGAACTTGCGGGTAAGCGGTGCAGGTTGTGCTGCAGCAGTACAGGGCGCGCAAATAGCTGTATTTGCCTCGTGCTGTATTGAATTGGTGAGTCAGGGTCTACAACGACAGATGCGTGCGCCGTACGAGTCGGGAAGGTAGGGATGCCGACGTGCATCGAGATCCATCCTGGTTCGACCAATAGCGGCGGTCGAGGCCCACTAAGGCGATGAAAGGCATGCCGTAGAAGCATCACCGCCTTCGTCCTTTTTTGTCGCACTGCGTCCTACAAGGATGTGTCGTGTTACAACGGGAAGCACGAGCCATTTCGGTCGAATGGTTGGGGACCAACCTCAGCGGTGCGGTGCTTGCGAATCAACACGTTGAGTCTGCGCCCTCACAGTGCGACCAAGACACAAACGCACTACTTGACAAGAGACGAGATCAGTTGTAATCGCTAGGTATGCCACTAAGCTTGTCAGACAATCATGGTATATCAAGCGCCCGTACCCTTGTCTTCTCGAAGTGGCGCACCGTCAACGGTTGGCAAGGCCCCTTTTGTAATGCGTTGTTCCTCAAGGCCAGTTCGTGTCGGAATGGGTATTGCTGTCCCGTAGTGCACTGTATCAAGAACAGCACGAAAGAGAGACCCTGCTAGCAATTTGTCTAGGGGGTTAGTACATCGGTAGCATTCGAATGGATGCTATTACCTCACTATGTAAGCTGGGCATTGAGCTTTGAGCCTCTTCCGCACCAAAAAGGAGAGGCGGGCTGTCATGCTTGTATTACATAGAACGCCAAAATCATCGAATGGCGGGTGCGTCGAGAGGTCTGTGAGCCAGGAAGCCCAGAGATGAGAGACGCCGAATGTTGAGTGTCTAAGCGCTCGATCGGACTCAGTATACCACTGCACGAGTACGCAGCGCGCAGTTCAGGGTTTCAGAAAACAGTGTCCATGAGACTCGCCGATGATGTGCATGTGTGTGGTATTCCTAATGCTACCATATAGACAGAACGGATGAGCTACAAACACGGATAGCGATACTGTGGACAAACGACGAGCAATACGGATAGGCAAAAACTTGGTGTCATGAAGTCGAGTTGCCATTCGCCGAGGGCTCTGTGTCGTCCTCGTCGAGGTCATCCGCTGACGGTACAGCAGCGGAGTTGGCCGCGCCAGCCGCCACAGCCGTCCGAGGTTGTGGAGGAGAAATATCCCTGTGGGAAGGCCCCTTCAACATTCCACACATCGCCACATTGAAGAAGTATAGAAGCCAGACGCACCACTTGATCTGGAACCGTGTCACCCTCGGTTTCTGGTTGATATCTCTCACCAAACGATCGAAGCGGATAGGGTCAGGAGGGCTCTCCTTCATCTCCTCATTGTCGTACTCCGTATTTTGGTAGTATCCCACGCGAACAAACTCCTGGTCCTTGTATGAGCCCGTTAAAATGAGAGCTGCGACGCCGAGGACGTCCTCTGGGGGTATCTTGGAGGGGTTTGGGGCAGAGCCTTCGAATTCGAACGCATTGACACCGACGGGCACAGGTCCGACGAGACAGTCGTCGAGTTCTTGATCAAGCTCCTCGTTTCCGGGGGAAGCGACATAGATGAGCCGCCATTCGAGGTCTGCAATAGACAGATTAAGTGCCATTCGCGAGCAATATTTGAGTATACACGAACCTTCCGGTAGGGGTGCGATGCACTCGAAGGTAACACGGAAGTGGTATGGGTCGAGAAACCGGGCTGGGTTGTTTAGAAACTCGACATTCTGCAACAGCATATCAACGCCTCACCGCTTGGAGAATCTGTGGTGTGTAACGCACCCTGATGGTAACTATGGACATCCTGGTATGCACAGAGCCGAAGCGCGAGGCGAGAAGGAGAACGCAGTGAGAGGTAGAGGAGAAGCTGAACAAGCAGTGGCAAGGCGCGCGACCGACCGTGGCGGCAAAGGCAAAGGCGGTGGACGCGTCAGGTCACGAACACATCACGTACGGTCACAGCCCGTTACAACGCGTCAGTCGTCGGCGCTTATAGCGACGACATCTCTTGAACTTGAACTCGATCGGCCACCATAGCCCGCGGGTACCACTCCAAGTATCGACATGGGTTACAGAATTGGGTAAGGAGATCTCTGTTCGCCATGGTAGACATGCGGATGCGGGTTTACTGCTATGCAAAGCTTGGACTTTAGATGTACCAGTCGCCAGCGATTGCGGGCTAGTGGGCCTTGAACCCAAGAATGCGTCAAATTCGTGAGTCGAGTTTCAGCCATGTATCATTGGAGGTCGCATGTAAGGTCAGTTTCTGCGGGCACAATGCCGACTATCTGGACATTGCATCCGCCATGGTCCATACTAATCGCCCATGCCATACAACTCCGAGTCGTTGACGGACATGCTTGTTCACATTCGAATACGGCTAAAATATGTCGGAGGATCCCCGCTGTCCTTGTATACCTCGCGGACGCTGGCCTGAATCTTCAGTCAAACTCCTCAAAGATGCACTAATCCTTATGCACATACTACTTTCAAATGATCTCCATCCCCTGATCGTGAAAGCCGAATATTTCCCATGTTCTCGTGATCACGGGCTCTTTTCTGGCAGAGCTTCCAGAAGATGAAAAGCCGTAAATCCTTCGAGCCCCGCTAACAGCGTCATGTCGAAGCCGCGTCGTTTACAGTAGGCTCATGACCTTCTGCTGACTGCAGTTTTCATTCTGCGGCTTTCCGACCATTGACATACTACCCTCACTTGCCCTGCAAAAATAGCTCGACCCCACGGTGCGGCGACCATCGAACACGGGGACGACGCATACGCGGTCAGGTGACGGTACACGACCGCGGGCCGACCGGGGAGCTCGAAGATGCGCCACCGAGTCGTCTCTCCCGTCCATCACCTCCGAATCCGCGGGCGCGCATCCCGAGTCCAATTTGTGGCCAACGGACGACTTCGATGGTCTGTGTTTGAACCCGGCCATCCCTCGTGGACGAACGAATACTGCCTCCGAGGTTGGTCCGGCAAGAGGTGCCTGTCATGGAGGGGTCACGAGTCCGTCGTCTCTCTTCGCGTACGGCACCGCGGCGGCGCGTCGGGAGTTTCAGAGCGCATACTTAAGACGAGCAGGTTCGATTTGAGAGGACGTGCTACCTCCCCAGAATTGCGCTACGTCTCGCTGTTCGTTCAGACATGGCGCCCAGTAACTGCTGGGTCGGCAAGTGGGCCTCCATCGCCCTCGGCTTGCTCGCACTTGCAAGTGGTGCACTTGCGATCGGCCAGGAGACCTGCGTTGCCTTCAAGTCCGCGCCCTCAACGTTTCCTATCGTCAACAACCGCAAGGCTACTCCCATTCTTCTTTCTCCAGATGAGTGGCCGGGCGTGCAGCGTGCCGCTACGGACTTCGCGGACGACATCCAGCGAGTCACAGGCGTGAAGCCTTCTCTTCGAAACGTCACTGCTTCTCAAAACCAGGCCTCGTTTGCGTCCTTTGGCACGAGCGCAATTATTATCGGTACCCTGGGCAAGTCAGCGTTGATCGATGAGGTTGTCAACAGGACGAAGCTCGACGTCTCGTCCATCCAAGGCAAATGGGAAGCATTCATGGCTAAGGAGGTCGCAAACCCTCTTCCCGGCATCAAAAGCGCGTACGTTATCATTGGTGCCGACAAGCGTGGCACCATCTTCGCGATGTATGACCATTCGGAGCAATTTGGTGAGCATGAGCGCCGTCTGTGTTCGAGAGACTATTACAAACAGTCGTGTCTGCATTCAGGTGTTTCTCCGTGGTTCTGGTGCGTACCCATGCACAGCGGCCTGACTGTAGTGTTGACAGTGATGTCGTAGGTGGGCCGACGTCCCGACTACTCAGCATTCCAATGTCTTCGTTACTTCTTCCGGGTGCTCGCACGGTTCCCCCACTGTTCAATACCGCGCCATCTTCCTGAATGACGAGCAGCCTGCGTTGCAAAACTGGGCGATGGAGAAGTTCACGAACGGGACTGGCGCTGCCCTGACAGGCTCGCCCTTCAACCACTTCTTCTACACCAAGCTGTAAGGCTGTCCCAGCCCTCAAGATGTTGTCGGCCATACTCACAGGCTCTACGCAGATTCGAGCTGATCCTTCGTCTGAAGGGCAACCATCTCTGGCCGGCTCAATGGAGTAGGTTAGTATTGAGGAGATAATGCTTCGCATCACACCCTCTCTGACATGCTCATCCCTATAGCGCGTTTGGCGTCGACGATCCCCAGAACCAGCCTCTTGCAGACTGGTACGGTATCGTGATGGGTACCAGTCACGAAGAGCCAATGATGCGCTCCATCCCCGTTGAGTGGAGCCTCTTCGGCGTTGGCCCATGGGACTATGGAGCGAACGCGAAGGAGATCTACAACTTCTGGGTCAATGGCACGGAGCGCGCTAAGCCGTACGAGAACATGTGGACGGTCGGTATGCGCGGAGACGGTACGTATCTCAATTGTCTGGTCTACGACGCATACTAAATGTTTGCTTTGCAGGTGACTGTGAGTGGCGCGACTAGCGATGACCAAAGGCGAAACGATGCTGATATACTTGGCAGTGCCGCTGAGCGAGGGACAGAACATCCAGCTCTTGGAGCAGGTGGTCTCTGACCAGCGCCAGATTCTCATGGATGTATTCAACACTTCCGACGTGACGGCTATCCCGCAAGTCTGGACCCTCTGTGCGTTCGACTTCGCCATACATTGCCGCTCTTGGCTAACGCATAGTATACAGACAAGGAAGTCGAAGGATACTACGACGACGGCATGCGTGTTCCCGACGATATCGCCCTCATGTGGACAGACGACAAGTACGTGGGTCTACTACCTCTCATCAGCTTCGGTATTTACTCGCCTTCATAGCTGGGGCAACATCCGCCGTACTCCTCTCCTCAGCGAGCGGAACAGGACTGGTGGCGCGGGGGTTTACTACCACGTATGGTCTCTCCACTCGGAGAGTTGTGTATTGAAGCTGACGATACGCTGTCGTACAGGTCGACTATGTTGGTGACCCCCGTGACTACAAGTGGATTACCGTGAGTCAAGCTTTCGTCTGCGTCTATGCTTGTGTCTTACGTCGCTAATGCCCTTCTCCGACACACAGAGCAGCCAGATTGAGAAGGTAGAGGATGTTCGATGTCTCTGTCCGGAGAGAATTTGTCCTCATTGTTGATCTCAGACCTTCGAGCAAATGACCTTGGCGGTTGCCCGTGACGCCGTCAGGATCTGGGTCCTGAACGTCGGGGACATGAAGCCCTACGAGATGCACACCGAGTTCTTCCTCAGCCTCGGATGGGACGCGTCGCGTTGGACTCCGAGCAACCTCAACAGCTTCGTCGTATCCTGGGCGCAACGTGAATTCGACGTCTCACAACAGGAGGCTGAGGAAATCGCGAGCATCATTCACAACGTGACGCGCCACAACGCGCGCCGCAAGCCCGAGTTGCTCAACTCGACGACCTACAGCCTGGTCAACTACCGCGAGTGAGCGATACAACCATCTACCCAGCGAGACGTTCACTTATAGTTTGATGCAGGGCGGAGACGATTGTGGACGAGCTGAATAACATGGTCACGACGTCGACTCGCTTGTACAACTCATTGCCGTCCGCGATGCAGCCCGCGTTCTTCGAGCTCGTCCACCACCCTGTGCAGGCCACTGCTACACTCACAAACATGTGGGTCTCTGCGGGTATCAACAACTTGCGGGCCTCGCAGGCGCGACTTAGCGCGAACGACTACGCCGACCAGGTTGAGAGTCTGTTCTTGCATGATGCCACCCTTGAGAAGGATTACCACACGATTCTGGATGGTATGTCATCATCCAATATGATGGAATTTGACGATTGAGCGATCCTTGTGTCTAGGAAAATGGTACGCGAATGTGCTCGCACGAGCAGAGAGTGACGAGACTGACCGAATCTCAGGGACCATATGATGGACCAGACGCACGTCATGTACTACTACTGGCAGCAGCCCATGACCAACACGTACGTTCTCTTCCTCGTCATTACCTCACGGCTACTCATCGACGTACCTCTAGCATGCCGATGATCACGAAGGTCCAACCTTCGAAGCAAGCACTCGCTGGTGTTATGAGGATTGTACCGGAGGGTACCATGGGAGCATGGTGAGTTATGACATCGCTGCTACTTAGGTGGGACAGACGGTTGACAGTGTTCTTCCCAGGCCGGGCGACAATGTGAACAACTGTGCTGCAGGATACGGCTGCGGAAACCCTGCTCTAACCATTGATCCCTTCCTCCCTGCTGGCAATCGCTATGTTGATGTTGGTGCGGGCGGACCTACGCCTTTCACGTTTACTGTGACGAGCAACGCATCATGGGCGAAACTCTCGTCCACGAAGGGCTCCATTTCGCCTAACAATCCCGAGCAGAGAGTGTTCCTATCCGTTGACTGGAGCAAGGTAACCGGAGTTGAAACCGCCGTGATCACCTTCACTGCGACGGCGAAGGGTCAGCCGCAGCTGTCTGTCCCTGTAACCCTCACCGCGAACCACACCGTTGTCCCTAGCGACTTCAAAGGTGATCACCCTTTACGCTTCGTGCAAGTCCTTCTGTCTGATGTGTTGTAGGATTCGTCGAGGGCGACGGCACCGTGTCCATTGAGGCCGCGCACTCGTCTAGGAACACCTCTGTGCAGGGTCTCACCTGGACGGAGATTCCTGGTCACGGACGTACGCTATCCGCGGTTACGCCCTGGCCACGGGGCGGCAACGACCTCAACTTCACCGCAGGCAGCGGCCCTAGTATGTTCGTATGATCTCATTCTATGAGCTCGCACTCTTCGCTCACCAATGGATGTAGCGAGTATGACTTCTACCTCTTCAACACCAAGAACCAAGGCGGCAACGTCTCCATCACGACCCTCGTGTCGCCTGCTCTGAACACCCTCGGAGACGACCGCCCGCTCGGTATTGCTCTGCAAATCGACGACGGGGCGCCGAAGACGAGCTACTTCGTTCCTTCCTCCGTACCCGGCCAAGTCCCTACCCCATGGAACGGCCTCAATGGATGGGTCGCGAACAGTATCATCTCCGTGCCCATGGTCCTTCCTGTCCAGCCGGGAGCACACACACTGAAGGTGAGTTAGTACAGCGGCTGCGTGAGAGCATCCTCTGACTTTGAGTCTCTCCCAGCTTTGGATGATCGAGCCGACCGTTGTAGTACAAAAGATCATCATCGGTACGTACCTGCCAGTGATCGTCATGGGTACCAATAAGGCCACTGACATCCCTATTCCCAGATACTGGAGGCGTCCAATCAAGCTACTTGGGTCCTCCCGAGAGTATCCGAGTGTAATGATCGCCACAAATGTGTAACATATACGCTTGTTATCTTCTGTCACCTAGCATTATTGCAAACATAGCTCGTAGTCTTGAATGGAGTGAGGTTATGCCGGACGAAGACGTTGCTCGTTGCGTATCTCTGCTACGGGCGTTTGTGCAAGCTCTCGTCGTCTAATGGCTATGATATCAGATTCCTACCATGACGGCTAAGATCTGAAGGTTCCGGGTTCGAGTCCCGGCGGGAGTAGTTGTTTACACTTTTTGACTCCATCATCACTTGCCAACAAGGCCCTCGAATTCTTTCTTATTATTTCTCTCTGAATCACTTCGCTTAAATACGACTCGTGAGAAAGCGTTCAGTAGGAACACGGCTGCATTTGGGCAAGATAGCGTCCCACGTGGTCTGCGGTCCGAGAAAGCCGGGCTCGTGTCTTCGTTCTCAACCACCAACTGCCCCCCAACCGCCACCAATTTCCTCGCGTCTTGTCTACTTTTGCCACTGTCGTGAACGGTCTCGTCGAGGTTCTCGTTGCATCATATCACCGTCTGTTCTTGGATAGAACGACTATACTGAAGTCATGACTTCCAAAACGCTCAGCAATGGCACGCTGAGCCTGCGATTCATGCAGAACGCCCACCGGGCAAAGCTACAAGCGCAGGTCGAGCTCGAGCAAGCCAAGATTAAGGACGATGCAGAGTGGTCCGTCTCACAGGAGATCAGGGATGCGTGGGGGATCGGGGCGAGCTCAAGCTCAACAAGGTGTGTATAGTGTTCTCGAAGGCATTCAACGAGCAACGCCACGAATGATCGAATGTGTGCTATGCTAGTAACGACAATGTAGTATACGAGGCGTCATATGTGCCATTCATGTTCGACTCCGACGCAGCCGAGGCATCCTCGTCGAATTCGCAAAAAGAAGATATGCCCAGGCTGAGAGGCCGCCGAACGTTCAATGCACGTGGGGAGGAAGTAGTACAAGAGGTGAATATGTCAGGAACCCGCGTCAGTGACAACGAGTCTAATTCTCCTCTTAACGTCAGGAAAAGCCTCAAGAAGGAGAGGACGTAGTGCCAGATACTCCCGAGGAAAAGCCTCGATCAAAGTTTGACAAACGCCCAACCTCGATATCCGGATTCAAAGCCCCCATTTCGACCCAGAAGGATGGGAAGAAAACGCGGACGAAGACGGCGCAAATGCTCATCCGCGAAGACGTTTCTGTGCGGCCACCAGCGTCCATGCAGACGTCGGCTCCTGCTGTCAAAAGGGAAGAGGGATTCATCAAACCCGAAGGCGTGGACGAGCCTATCCGCACGGCACGCAAGGTCCCTGGTGAGGGTCGAAAACGAGGACGAGACCACGATGCAAGCGGCGCTGACCGTACGGGATCGGAAGGAAAGAAGAGGAAAAAGAAGAAGGAAGCGAGTACATAATAGTGCGGTCTGCGTCCTCTCTTAGTCTAGCCCGAGCTCTGTTGTCGTGTTGTCGTCGGCGATAGGTGCAGGGTCTTCGATATCCGGCTGTTGTGCGAGTATATGTTGGATGAGGCGGCGGTGTAATCAATGCATCTTGTAAGTACGTCATCTTGCTAACTCTTCACGCTCCTATCTGCGCGCTCACGTCGATTGCAGTAGCGAGTGCTTCGCGGGGCATATGATACTCGGATTGCAGACTCATGACTATGGTGACCACGCGCGGATTGGCCGTCGACTCGCGTCTGACTGCGTCGGCAGCCGCTTTGCGGCCTCAAGTATCTCCACAACTGTCAACAAGCTGGCGCTCCGTCCCCTGCTGGGCACAAAGCGCGTCCTTGGGACGGCTACTTCTCACCGATGACGATAGGCTATACTGATACCGAGGGCCCTAGCAAGCTATCGATAGAGGGTGCATATGACAATCTACACACCGTGTGTTCCCGCTGTACGCGGTAAGCGGAACTACACATTAGCGAGGCTGCAGCAGTTCTGACTAAGAATCGAGCTAGTGAGTGACATCACCTTATCATGCCCCCTTCTATTTATCAACCTACTATAGCAATGTTTGTCAGCGTAAGTAACAGACAGTCTCACCGCCGCTGTTATGATATCAGTCAGTGAGCACTCCAACCTGCAAGCCCCGACCGGGTGGTTCCTCGGATTCATCGTCGTGTAATCTAGGTCACTGCGGTTCGTTGACGGCGACATCGAAAATGACCAATTCGCCCGAATACGTATCCCAGGTGCCAGTTCGTCGAAGCCTATCACACAAGGCCAGGTGAGTCCCATCGCTTACCTCTCTAGCCTTCGTATTTCTCCCATACACGGCGCCACCGCGGACCAATCAGCCTAGAGCGTCGGCCAAAGAGTCGGGTTCTCGGGAGCTGTTTGCCTCCGAGGCGCGAAGCCGGCTGTCGTCGAAGCCTCGAAGCCACAGTACAACACCCACCCCTTGCTCTCAGCGCTGCTGCCCTGGACGCGGCCTGCCGTAATGCGCATGCATTTTGCGACCCTGAACACTTTGAGACTTTGGGGAAGAGGTTCTCTTCGCGAACCTGTCCGCAGGGCCGCACCCCTCAGCCCTCAGGAACCGGGAACCAGTGCGTGCGATACGCTCGCCTGCTGCATGATCGGAGCACCTTCGCGCCGCGCGCGCTGAGGCGACGCTGCGATTTGCCCTATATACTCGTACATCAAAGCGCCAGCACGTGTGGGGCATGTTCTATCTTTTGCTCACCGTGGAATTCGACGTAAATCATCGCCGTTGACCGTGGTCGTACTGGACTCATCGGATACGAGGTGTTACGTGACGTCGGCCAAGCATCATCATCTTGGACTCACAACCTCCGGTGCTTGCGGCGAATCTCCCTCCTCCCCTGCCTCATGGCTCATCATGCATATATAGCGAACGAATCCGGAGGCATTCCTGCACTGTGCATGGTAAGCAACAGAACATAGATGCTCACAGGCGCGCGCTTCGGTTCCTGGAGCGCGTTTCTGACTCTTCTGTCTTCCGACGGCGTCTTTCAAGAGCTACTCAGGAGATGCCGAATACCAAGTCTTCCATGAACTTGTTCGTCCAGAGAGTTTAGGATCGCGCCCGTTCTAGCGCTTCTTCCAAGTTGCCCGTGTCCTGTCCCTCCTGTCTTGGGCGCCGTCGCGCCGCATGTCCCCGCGCGAAGTCACGGGTGATGTGCGGTGCGCGGTGCGCGGTGTGCGGTACGAGAGTCGCTATAGTACCCATACCCTTCCCCGCCTCGATATCCGCGTCGAACGCACCACGAAGTGTGCGGACCGCGCACAGAAGCACACGCTATCTCGAAGTTTGTTGCAGCGCGCGTTGGGCCATTGGCCCTTCTAGGTATGGATGCTTGTTTTCCGTGCTGACTAGAACCCCGTGCCTAGTTGCAGTCTCGAAATTGCTTCGACGCGGTGTTCGAGCTTTCAATCGTGCTCCATGAATAGCAACCCAGCAACTCAATGATCCTCGGGACGATAGAGGGTCGCATGCACTCCCGCGCGGCAGCTCTAGACGTTACGACGTGTATAATTGTCGCCTGAACGGACACGGCTCGGATCTTCGGGTGTACTTAGATGCTACTGAAGCCTCCTACCCAGGTTTCGTTCAAATCTGTCTCGGCCACAAGCTGCACGTCTGGCCATAAGCTCCAACTTTGATTCCCCACCGAGGGACGAGAACACGCCCTCGGTGATGCCTTCTGAGACCGATATACGAAGGTTGCGTCAGTGGATGGCGATAGGCGCGTTCCCATCCCGGTCGAAACGCAAGCAGAGATAGGCATTGATGTCTAGACGACCTGGTAAGGCAATGCGGTGGTACGTGTCGATGGTCTGTGTGACCTAGAGTTGGGCGACGCGCCGAACCTGCAACATGTGCATGCTCGAATGGCGACTAGATGAACGCTCATGATGGTGTATGATGTCGACAGTAATCACAGGATGCAATCCCATTCAAATGTTCAACTCAAATGTCAACGCCGATACGCCACCACGAGGTCGTGTTTGGATATGTCTGGGCCATGTACCAGGACCACCATCCCTCCACCCACGCCAGCGCCCACCAGCGTCACTTACGGAGCTGGCTAGGCTGAACTAGCCCATATTGCGGTGAGTGCCTATCACAAGTCCAATTCACTGCTAAGGGTGCTTCCTGCTATTTGTCACTGCGGTTATAATATCGGGCTTCTGAACGTTGATCGGCGGCGGCGCATAGCACCCCACAAAGGCGCTTGCTGTGTATCGGTAACTGTAATGCTGCGTAGCCTGACCTCGCTGAGGTTCCAGATACCTCACATCGCCGCGCCGAGATACTTAGTATACTATGCCCAGGAGCTGTAGCTCCGGCTCCGGACCGAAGAACCACTCAAACAGCTTCGAAGGTAAGAAGACCTGGTAATCACATGCGCTCCCTCGGAGACGAGTCGTTCTAGGTCGCTCCAAGAGGCACAGGATACTCATAGTTCAGGCATTAGATCCTCTTACCACCCTCGTCCGCCCTTCGAAATACGACCGAACTTCTATCGTCAACTGTCAACATCACGGAGATACCGCCCCAGTATTCCGAGGGTAAACATATACTCTGACCTAGACGCGGGATTTCGAGGCTAGAGCGCCTAGGAAAGGCTATAGGCCCCAACAAGGCCCCACGAGAAGAGGCGGGCGGCGTTGGCGAGAAGACTAGGCCTAAGTTGTAGCTCGAGAGCAATGGTCAGCGTTGCTTTGCGGCGTCAGAACCTCTGACTGCTGAGTACGTCCGTGCCGCTGCCAGGCTGTCCGCAATTCTCACAAACTCTCTTTGCATATAGCAGAATAACAATTCCAGCAAGGCGGACTCAGGCTCTACAAAACTACTACATGGGCGCTACTTCGCCAGCGCGTGAAGTTCATAATTGACTGCTGCAAGTCGCCGAAATATGCACGGTTCAGGAAGACGATGCTAACGTACAGCACTGGTCTTGCCAGGCACAACCACCACGACCACTACCGGCAATCGCTTCTGAACGTAAGTCCGTCTAGGCCTCACAAACATCGACGCCGCGTTATCGCCCTCTGGGAATCCCCAGTCGGGCTCACTCCGAGCAGTCGACAGTCGACAGGCCTGGAGAGGTTCTTGGGAGTCCCCGCGGGGCATGGCAGTTACGTGACGCCGTGCTACCCCGTCTACGCATATGTATACATGCAGGTGACGAGAGCACACTGCGGGGGCATGTAGAGGGGTCGACGCACGGGTCGGGAACGAAGAGAAGCCCTGCTCGTTCATCACACCCAGGACGGGCGGAATTGCTCTAGACTCCTGACGGCGTTCTCTGGCATAGCCAGTTAATATGCCCTCTATGACTTGATTACCGAATAGGTGTCTTGGTTGCCTTCGAACATGTAAAGGCCTCCGCCGGTTGGAATAAATGGATGGGGTGAACTGTGGCACGGTGGTACGTACCTCCACGATTACGCGACAGTGAATACCCACGCTGATCCGTCTGATTCGGAGCCCTAGGACTGGAAGTGATCCATATCCAGTTCGCAAAAGGCTGCCCGCGCAAGTGCAAAGCATCAGCTCGAGAATGATAATGACAACATCCGCTACGCAGATGCCGAGAAAGGGCTCCGTGCTTATGACCAGAACAGCGGCCCAGCCGATGGTCGTGCGTCCTTCCCTTAAGCCACCGTCAATTCGCGGTTCGCGAGCGGTGTTACCGAAGACGAGCACGCAGCGCCTGTGAGACCACAACCACGAATGCTGATGCGTATCAGATAGTATCAATGTGGTACGCCCGGCCTTTCTGACAATCTCGCTGGGAACTCGCCCCAGGATAGCGGAATCGTCCAAGTATCCGAGCAAGCCGAGTGGGTGGCAGGCCGTATAACATAACTCAAAGCGTGCGACCCACTCGAGTCGGACCAAACCAAACCCTGCATCAGCATCTGCCAGACGCGAAGACGACGGGCCTGGCTAGAAGACGTATGCGTGCCGTACACTCGTACCCCTGCTGCTGCCGCTCTCTGGGTACGAAGCCCCGGAGACATCGTCCGGCGTTAGCGTCGAAGCCAAGCGTCCCTAAGTGTTGCCGCATCAACATCATGCTGCGTTGCGTTCAGCGCAGGGTTCGGAAAGATGTCGGATTGCGCTGGGGCTGCGGTGGTCCCTGCGCACTCCGGCTACTACTCGAGCGTCCGCGGCGCGTCCACGCGTTCGCGCAGAATGGACTTAGTGTGCCTCACGTCGGCCTGCCAGAGGCTGAGAGCCTCGCTTGTTAGTACTAGTCGACGCTTCGCATGCGCTCGATGCGACGTGTGCTTGGTAAGTGCAGTAGCCTGTATCACGGTTCACAGGACGCCACAAGTTCGCCGGCCTTCCGTCCATGGCTGGGCACTCCGGAGGAAGTTCCACTCCGCCATCCACTCCGCTCGACGCCGTCTGCAACAATGTATGAGATGGGCGCGCGTCCGTCTGAGACGGCAGCAATGAGCAGCTGCGAACGGGGCACAGTTGCAGAGAGTCCTCGACACGGACGCGGCGTGCGGTGATTGCTGGACGTGTGGCGGAGGCGAAACGCTGTACTTGTGTGAGTATATAATACTTACCGCTAGTCTGAGTAGGCGACGACTCGGAAACCGCGGGATGAAGGCCATATAGAGTCTTGGACAGCTAGTCTCTGCCATGTCACTGTGATTGTGTGAATATGCTCGGAGGTTCTAGTGTCTCCTATCTGCTAAGACTCGGAGTCGAATATGGGAGCGCACATGGTAGCATCCACAAAGACAAAGGCGCGCGCTATACACTTGCTGAGGATGACATCGGCGGAAGTATGTCAGCGACATACTAGGGTAGGCACGTCTGAGCCGTGTGGAAGGCTCGAGTACCTCATTGCGCGAAGGTTTGTTCGCCCTCAGCGCACCGCCCGACGATGGGGCATCGCGACTAGTCCTCCTTGGGCAGATCATCGTCTGCAGCCGAGTTCCGGATACGTGCAACAATGCATACTCACATCTGGTGATGGGGTTAAGGGTTTTCAGACTCATATTGCGGTCGTTGGTATATGACAGCCGTCTCCAGGGGACAGGTCCTGCGGGCGCAATGTGAGCTGTCGACATGTCGGCACTTCAGTAAGCGATCCATTCATAATACGATGCCACCGCATGCACGTACCCCCTGATCTGTCGATGGCGTGCACGGCCTGCATCTTTGTCATTGACAGTAGGTGTCAACGAGAATTCCCTTGATCACCGGGAGACGTCGGTTGGCTTAGTACAGGCACTTGTCGTCCTTCAGTTCAAGAGACTCCTTTGCGCCACGTATGTCCCAGGCATTGGATGGAGAACCATGGTAGGAGGCGTGCATGTAAAGTCCTTGGCACTGTATGCATGGCGGTATCTGATAAGACATAGTGCCGCCACAGCATTGCGTTCGTAGCTATGGGCGAACGCCCGTCGCCCGGCATAATGTGATGTACGTGGTGTCCGCAGTAAGTACGCCCACGGACGATCTACTTCCGCGAAACCGTGCGTTCCCGCCGGAACACGAACGAAGGATGTGCCATCCAGTGCATATGATGCATTGCGCATGGGCGGGTGTCGCTGCGATCCGTCCCTGAGTCTGGCACTGTCAATGTTGCGATGCCGCGACGCCCAGGCCTCTTTCCGCATAGGTTTTGAACCTAGGCAGGACAGATGGCGCATGGCGCGTTGTATCTCGGCTTGCTGCGCCGTAACTGACAGAAATACGACGTTGGCGCGTGTCAGAACTGCAGCAGCGCCCGTACGCACCCAATTCGCGTTACCCGGCCACACTATGTATTCTACCACTTTGTGGTTGCAAATCATCACCGCCCTGGCTAGGACACGCATCAGTATTGAATCCGACGCAGGCGCAAGACGTGTACATCACCGGGGCACAATCCGAGTCTAAACCCAAATGAGGGCCTGGGCGGCCTGCAGACGAACTTGAGAATCTATTGATCTGGTCCAGCGCCGCTGTGCGTTGGCTTCTAGTGATGGTGGTGGCGCCGTGCAAAGTTCAAGCTTCAAAACGTCCGAGGTTGGATTCTTGCGAAGGAGATCGGACTCAAACGTGAGCCTTGCATCAGCCTCAGGCTGTCTGGAGAATGCCCCGCGTCTCGTAGAACATCTCACAGGGCGGAGATTGTTGCCAGAGACGCCATGACGTTGACTTGCCCGTGTGTTCCCCGGACCTCGACCACGCTTGTTTCGTCTGAGAATCCGAAGGCGAGCTTGCCACGGACCCCTTCATGGCCGCGTTCTTCCTTGCGCTCCCCGTGCGGGAACAGACGGTCTGTCGGACGTGTGAGGCAGAACACGTCTTTTCTCCGAGTGGCTGTCATGAGAATGAAGAAGGCGTCTGTCAGATAGAAGACGCTGGAGGGGTCGACTTGATGTCCTGAGTATGGCAGTGACGGTCCAACGTCGAGGTATCGCAATCGGCCGCGCGCCCTTGGCAAGTTACCACGGCATAGGCTCTTTGTTTCAAGTTGATGCATTCCCGCGGCGGATAGAGTGAGACGCCGGCAGCCTCATGTGCTGCCACAGGGCGCGAGCACAGTAGGATCTGTCAGTAGACCTCACCACGTCCACTAAGCAGATTCGAAGCCATCGCGCTGCGCAAATGCATGACATCATACTACGCACCAGAGCGACTTCGAGAAACCTGCAGCGAGGCTTCCTAGGTGGAACTTCGCGGACAGATAGCATCGACTGTGCAAGGTCAATAGACAGCGTGAGAGGCCGGTGCGTGCGGCCAGTTACCACAGACATTTGTACAGTGACACCGCGGTGAGTACTGACCACCGGTCGGTCTCTTTCCTTAGGCAGTGCCGAGAAGGCGGCAACGCTTTCCCAAGTTGCCGAACCTTGTACCGCATGCCAATGTCCCGAGGAAGAGGTCTTCAGACGGAACTTTCAAGGCCAACAGCGCAGGGCCTTGTGCTGCGGGCATGGCGGGAGCGAAGAAGTGGCCCATCACCGGGTGAGTGGCGAGAAGGCGGCACGAGTAACAGCCCGGAAAAAAAGGAGGCCTGTCACCCACCGGGGGTTTGAGCAGAAGCCCAAGCGCTCGCGGCATACGCGTGCGTGGAGGGCGGGTATATTGGATCGTCGCAGGCGTCCCGTGGAGTTGTAGGACGCGGGTTAGAACTTCACACTAAATGACGGACGGGCGTTTGAGCAGCTCCCTGCCGAGGGAAAGTCTTGCCGGCTTCTGTGCTTCCCGCAGGACGCAGAGCTATCGCGCGAACACAATTATTCTCCTGTCAGCGACACGGCTTGAGTAAGCTTACGTCGACGGCGCAAGAGGATTTTAATCGCCGGACGCACCGGGTACAGAAAGGAACTTTGTTCGTTCTTCAGCCCGGTCTGCTCTCGGCGGATGTTGCCCACATCCCCCGGTGCCGCTACCCTCCGAGCTCACATTTTGGAGCGAGGGTCAGGACTACCCGATTTGAGCGCTGTATCAGCGTACTGTCGATTGTGAGGTGGAAGGGGGATGCTTGGATGGAACACGTATGGCCAGACTCAAGCGCGCGCCATTGTGGCGTTCTCTTCTCTGCAGAACGCCACGCTGCGGACCTTCTCTGGCCACCGTACTTCCACTTTCTCGCATGCGCGTGTGCATAGCAGCCGCCTCGAGGCGGAGTGAGACAGCAGCCTGCGAACGCATACCATAAGCTCGTACCCATATATCACATTGCTCCTGTTGCCATCCGAGTCGCACGCACGCCGCGCGGTGAGTTTGGAGCACGGTTTCATGGATCAAGTTGGAGGGCGCTACATGGGCATGATTAGTTAGTAGCTACGTCGACAGAAGCAGAGGACCCTGCTTACCGAACACAGGGCGACGCACTAGAAGCCAGGGCACCCTGAGCATCCCGTAATAGCGCGTCTTCGCGACCGGACGGCTCCGCGGACTCGCGGACCTTTGCAAGGCTCTGTAAAAATCAGCAACAGCTCAGCTCAAATAACAAGGGGAAACTAATTCGATGGATCGTTGGGCGTGCATGCGTCTTAACAATCACGCGGTATCCTCGCACGAACGACGGAGCGGTCTTCATCGCAGCGCTATGGCGACGCTGCGCGAGGAGCCAGACTACCTGAATGCGCCCAACCTCCAGCTTGAAAAGGGCATCCCTCTTGCCATGCACGACGCCTGCGCACATGAGGAGTCGGAAATCGAATGTTCCTCCGCGGCCCCAAGCCTCGAGTCAGGCACACATACTAGTACCCCACCTCGCGCTCTCATGTCAGACAAGCACGACGGCGGCGGCGATGGTGATGGCAGTGACGGCAGCAGTCCCGGCGCAGCCAGAAGGCTCGCTGACAGCTCTGGGTGAACGTCAGCACGAGCACCACGAGCACCACTAGCACCACGCGCGGAGTCCGAGTGCAGCCTCCCAGCTTCGCGAGGTTGACGTTGACAGGTGCGCATGTGCTGCGGCCGCGCGCGCGAGACGAGCGACTGGATCTCTACCGAGTGCACTATGTATGGAAAACAGCCCAGTGAGCGCCGGAGGGGAAGACGAGGCCGGACGACAGGCTAGCACTAGCACCGTGCAGACAGTGGACAGTGCAGGGGAAGGCCGGGAGAAGGACTTGAAGGTTCTGCTGAGCAGTGAAGAAGCGACCCTGTCCATTCCCGCGCTCTATTGCGCGCACGGGAAGATCAGTTTCCCCGCGAAGCATGCGCAGTCTGGCGCCAAATAACGTTACCTGCAGGGACGAGGAGCTAGAAGCAGCTCTGTCGAGCCTCAGGTCCCGTAATCGCGGCGTAGCGACAGAACCTAGACGCTCGATCTGAGAGCGTGCCCAGAGTATTACTGCAACGCAAAGTCGCGGTGAGACCAAAGTTGGTTCACGGACGGTAGGCCTAACCTGCGAGGATATGCTCAGAGTTCATTCAGCACGCAGTAACTTGGGAGAGCGTGAGAGGACAGCTACGAACAGTACGAATCTTGTAAGATGCCGTGTAGCCACCAGCACTAGTCGCACATACAAACATCGGCTCCTCATGAGAGCCAGCGGGCGAACCGCCGCCCGCGCTCGTAGGGTTCTGCCAGGAGCGCCAAGTTCAACGCCGCCTGCGCGTGTCGGCTTCGGATACTTGACAGCTCTTGCCAGACGTCTGCGGCCGGGTATCGCGATGGAGCGCGCACGAATGCGCGAAGTTCGAACGCTACGCATCGTTCGGTCGTTCGGACGTCACGGTGCCATCATTCGGCGGGGAAGGTGCAGCCGGACCGCTTCAGGACAAAGTATCGGACGGAGTACATACTGAATACTTGAGAGCATCGGCGCTCAGCCGCCGAGTTTCTGGTTTCGCGCCGTTGCAGGCCTGCAACTGGCTGCCACACTGGGAACGTCTGGGACGTCCCGGATCATATCTATAACGTAAAGTGGTAGGTAGCGCACGACGACCATGTATGCTCGCTACGTACCTCCGTGTGACCTCCTTCCGAGAAGAATTGCCAGGTATTAGGGACACATATGCTCAAGATAGCACGAGGGAAGGCGGTACCTTGATGCACTTGTGCAACCGTTGCCTTACATGTCAGCACTTGCGCAACCGCGACCGTAACCGTAGCGTCCTGTCCGCGCCGGCAACTGTACGACAGACCGGCGTCGATGGCCCCTGTCAGATTCGCCATGTGCTGCGCGCTCGTACTTGCCATCATCAAGTATGACATCCAAGGCATGACACCATCCAGGAACCAACTCGAACCTGCACACTTCCTGGTCTCGGGGGACGCTGGCAGCAGGAGAAACTTCAACCTGAGAAGCACAGAAGGCCAGAATAAGATGATCACTGGCACACACCTTCCCTTTACTTCTGCACCCTCGGGCTCGGGAACCTGATGATGCTGGCTTACGGAGACGGCCACACGCCCACCGCACGCCGATCACAGGCTGACGAGATGTGTACGTAGCTCTTGGGGAGATGCGGGGAGTCTCGAGTTGCGCCCTAGGTATATCAGATCTCCTAGGTTAGTGATCGCAGAATCGCGGAGGATGAAACGAGTTCGTTTCAAAGCCTCACTGACAAACCCCGCCAACATCATCTACGTCCGGCGAGCCTTGCAATGGTCGTCAGAGAACTTTCAGGTACTCAATCAGATGGAGCCTGAACGTCCCAAGCACTCGGCGGCAGGCGTCTTGAAGGCTCAATGGTTCTACAAGACGCGTCGCCTGCGCAGAGCTTGAACACCATTCATGTCTAGTAAGTAGTTGGCCTGTCACGGGGAACCTCGCAACCGTCCCCGCCGCCGAGATGAGAAATGTAAGATACCCGCCCACCTCAGTCCACATTTCCCGTCACTGTCAACGTCAACGTCGAGCGTTCTGCCAGTACTCCCGAGTCCCGCCACGCCGGACCTGCGCGGCTCGACGTTGGGCGAACACTAGCACGAACGTCCGGCGCCCGGCGCCCAGCAGCAGATACAGTACGTGCCGCAATCTCGAGAGTCACTAGTCACTAGTCGAGACTGGGCAGAAGCCTATCCGGTGCGCACCTGCCATCCATCTTGGCAGTGGCCAGAGTGCCTATCTTGATCCTGTCACCCACCGCGTCAATGCTCAAGCTTCGGACATCCAAAGATAAGTAACCAAAATGCCCTCAGGACCCATGTCAGAGATGTACGACCCTGCGGCGTCACCGTTGCACCTAGAGATCAGCGGCGGGGGCGCAATCTGAACGTGTTTGACCGACCCTGTCAGTTGGGTTTGGGCTGATGTTTCGTTGTCCTGTTGCCCTGTTGTCTTGTTGCCAGTGTCAGAATCGTCCGTCCACATAAGTTAGATGATGCCCAAGCTGTCAGTATGGCATTGACGGTACAGTACAAACCGTGCTGACATGTCGTGTCACTGAAGCGGACGACGCCGAATATACGCGAGGATGTACAGCTACCTCAGTGACCGCGCAACGCCAGCGCGCGCTCGCGCGTCTCACACCGTCGCAGTGCCTGATTGACCCGAAGTCAAAGCATGTTTCGCCATCCTCCGACGACTCCGCAGGAAAGTCGTACATTAATATCCCTCTAGTGATTCAGTCCTGTCCACTATGACTGCGTGTCAGCCTGTTCATCGTGCGTTCGGCGTTCGCTCCGACTCAGCCCCCTCCACAATTGAACTCACTGTCCACGCCTCGTCGCTCGAGGCCACGACGCGCATCCACCCAGGTCTCCGAGCCGCCGAGTCTGAGTCTGAGCCCGAGTGAGGTGTTCAGATTCATATATCAAGCCTCGAAACCCGGGATACCGTCGCGGCGCCAAGCGACAAGCCAAGTGTACAGTAAGCTGGCAGTGGCAGGCATCGCCGGACGTGCAGGAGGAAGGAGCAGTGCGTTTGTGGGTCCACTTCGGCGCGCAGCGCGACGCGCGTCGATGATCGGGATAAAGGCTGTATCTGGACAGCATCAGGAGCCCTCGCGTTCCATTGTCACTGGACTGGAGCGCTAGGGCGATGCAGACGCCCGCCTGGACTAAGAAGACGCCCCGGAACTTCGGCCCAGTATGCGATGCGGCGCCTCGAGCGTGCCAGTTGGGCCTGACCGACGTCAAAGACCAGATGGAGATGAAGAATGCTGTAGGAGGCGAGGATGAGGTTTACCGCAGGTGCGCTCGTCGCCCTGGATACTGTACGTACCCTATGAGACAGGGCGTCAGGGTCCAAGGGCTCAGCTCAAGGGTCCCGTCACGCTAGCCACGCTGCGTGGAAGCCTGGAAGTCGCGAAGGCCTCAATGGGCAGGATTCTCCTCCCAGGATGTGTGAGGCAGGAACGCACGGGAAAGGCTCGGAAGGCTACCACACTCACGGCAGCGAAGCGTAACCTGGAGCCTGGCGAGACCTTGCCTTGCGCGCGCAGTGTCAGGGCTGTCCTCGGGTGAGGCTTTACCTGGACATCGAGTAAAGCATATATCTGCATTTATCTGCACCTTCGCGGCATATACGTACGCCCTTAGAGTTCCCTGCTCGCCAACGCTCGCGGTGTGGCAACCCTGGATATATGACCGCTTACCTCCCGCTAGGTTCGCGTTAACATCGTAACCGTACAGTCGCATCGTGGCCAGACTCACCGCGTACGTACTTGAGCCACTTTGCGTGCGTTCGACCCTAGTAAGGGATGCTTGACCCTGTGTGGACAAACTGGACGATCCGCAATCACCGTGGGCATATTCGCATGAAACCCCATGAAACATTGTGAGATAATGTTGATAGCTGTTTGAATGAACTCCGCGTGGAATCAACGTGTTTCGGACCTTGAATACATATAGTCTGAGTCGGATGAGATCATTCAGCAAGTTGTTGTTTGATTCATTCGGAGCGCATTTTCAATGTTCCGCTTCATACAGAGATTGGATCTTTCCCGAAACCAGCAAAAAGAGTTCCAGCCATGTGCCCTAATGAAGACGCGCTAATCAAGCAAAATGGTAAATAGAAGAGGTGGGGCGCGGCATGCTGTTCCTTGGTTGTATGATGCCAATATGTTTTCCCCGCCTGTTCGAGTGCGAGTACATTGATCTCATTCAAAATTATCTCAATGTCACAACCGAGCTTGGTCCCGCTCAGCCACGACTTTGGTTCATGCTGTATGCGTCCCGAAACGGTAGCCTGCATGCCTTACGAATGGGC
>MU278677.1:0-26761 GCA_022385745.1 Cubamyces sp. BRFM 1775 | reverse complement strand
ACTGACCCTGAGAGCTCTCTCATATACTTGGCCTAGGCAGTATACGTCCCAGGAGTAGGGATCAAAGTGCTTCAGACCATCGGGCGGAGGGAGCTGACTCGGAGGTAAAGTGATGGCATGATGAGACCCAGGCCCTAGCGCGAGCTGCCTTGATGTATCGAAGTCGATTATATACGGTCTCCCACAGATAAGGCTGGGGTGCTCAGATACGTGTTCAGCGAGCGCGCCGACTATGTTGTTGAAACAGATGTCCTAACAAGTCACGTTAGAAGCCGCGTGAGGGACATGGTAGTGCATCATACCAAGTGGGCGATACGCCGCTTGTGAAGAAACTCGACACCCTATTTTAACGCTTAGCGTGAGATAACGAAACCTGCGTCGATATATCTACCTCAGCAAGCTCTTGAAAGATGTGTAGGAGGCGGCGCAGAGAAAGGCAATCTCGAATAAAGAGACTGTCAAATGGAATGAGGAATGGCATGATCAGCAGCGGGTGTCCTTCTCGGTATATTTCACATGGAATCGTGTGGTTATGTGGCTTGTCAGACTCGCGCAGCAGCCGCTCATAGATGGGCAGCTCTTCGGTATTGAGGTCGAGTACCTTGATGATGAACTGAGGACCGTCTGGCCCTGCACGGAAGACGACACCCTGCGAATCGACTGAGGACGAGTCCAGAGAATATGATCAGATACTCACCGGTTTCAAGGCACCAGCAAGCTTGATTCCCCGTCGTTGGATTTCGGGGTGGTGTAGGGCGCGACCGGGTACACCGCCAAAATGTATAGAGCCGTCTGGATTGTACGCTATCCAAGGAGGACCAGTAAGCGGGTCATCGGACATGTTTTTTCTGCACAAATATGCTATCAGACTGGAGCTACTAGCGCTAACTGTGCCTTTTCCGAGTCTGAGCACAAGGAGGCTCAGCTGATGGGTGCGTCGCGGTAGGTCGCGGTATCGTGGTGGATGTAGCGGTTACAAGCGCGAGCCGCGAGCGGGACCGCGGATGCTTGTAGGAATTCGATGGCCTGTTGCTCTATCTCTACTAGGGAAGTTGTGCTAACGCTGCTTACAATAGCCCGCAAGTACCGGCTCGTGGGCGAGTCTGTAACGATCCATACGGTAAGCACTTGCATGGTTAGAATGCGATGATGAGTATCAACCGTGACCTGCGAGCGGCTCTGAGTCTAGAGAAGGGTAGCGCGATGATCGTGCTGCTGTGGGAAGTGGCCTGGAGTACAGAGCTCGAGCGTGGAGAACTTCTACCAAACGGGCGTTAGCGTGTTCTGTGTCGGAGGACACCGGGGCTTCATCTGTCCGCTCTTCAGTGAGTACGGGGCATGAAATGAACCTTCAGCAGAGCAAAGTTGAGTACCTTCGACCTCTGGTATGTCGCAGCTTACCTACTATCCTCAAGCGAGTGACACGTATGTCGACTTTGCGCGGGTTGTGTATGGGCACGAAGTCACGGTGCCAAAAAGCCGAAACAAGTCAGGCCTGTAGTACTCCGCTACGGGGCTGTGGAGTGCGGACGCTCAGGGTCCAGCCTCATGCACACCGCGCCCGAGGAAACAGCGCTCATCCTTCTCGATTAGCCATCGAACATGAAGCTTCGCACGGCTCCCTGATCCGTCAAAGAGGGTGAGAGGTATGTGAATCCTGACTCCAGCAAGCCTTCCAAACGTGTTATGGCGAGGCCGCTGTGACCCATTGTTCTCTGCTCCGCATTCTATTGTCCACCGATCACTGCCATCTCCCAACCGCACGGTTGTTGCCGAGTCTCAAAGCGGTATTTGCATCCTTGCGTTACGGCTCCTTGTCATTATCTCATCAGATAAGAGTGCATGGGGACGTACTGCAGGGTACAGTGAATCGCCCTCTCCTCCTGCCCAACCTACACCCGCTGCTCGCTCGCGCAACCCGATTCTCATTGCCCAGTAGTGAGCATCAGTGTTCCTGCGCTTTGCTCTCTCGCAATCCCAGCTAAAGCGGTCAGCTAGAGACATCAGTCCTGCGAAAAGGAACCATCGACCGCCATCATGCCCCGTGACGCTATTACTTTGGCTGGGTTGCAGGAGCTCCTCGATAAGTTGCCTCGCCTCGACGAGGTGATCTTCGAGGCTAGCATGCAACTCTGCGATGTAAACTTAGCATTTGGCGACGGCGCTTTAGTCCAGCTCAGCAAGGAGGGGTACACGAGGGCAAAGAACAACAGCAACATTTTCTACGTGATCAACATCACACATACCGGCCTTGGTATCCAAACCCAACTCAGCGTCTACGTCTTGAACCCATCTGCAAGTCCAGCTACCAACAGGAAGGCAGTTGAGAAAGCGTTGCGTTACTTTTCGTCAACGGAGAGCGCCGTCCTAACCCGCGACGTCGATGCGGGAGAGCTCGAATCTGCGCAGTAACAGTGAGTTCACCTTTGTGCTAGGCGAGAACAAAACTCAGGAAAACTGATAGGCGAATGTGTTTCTTCTCCACGAATTCTTAGAATCCTCGGAGGATGTTCAAGCAGATTGTCAGTACGTCGACGGGCTACGGGGCAAATGTATCATTTTGAACGTTGCTTGTGCCGCGTGTCAGCGAGTTTGAATTGACGTAGTGTCAACGTATGTATATGTAGTGGAGGATACAATCATGGCCTGGTGGGTGAACGTACGAAGTAACGATCATACAACCTCTCGCAAACCTCAATGATGGGGGAAACCACGCGCAGCATGGAAAGCACTCGACATACTGTTCGAGCGGTCGGCCTACACCGACAAGGAGTGTGGCACCCACGCTCGTCACCGATGAGCCATTGCGCATACCAGTGGGCTATCCGCGGAGAGTACTGCCTCACGAAGGAGAAATCCTACGAAACGCGTCGCTTGTGAGGCTACCATCGTAGCGACGCTCCAGTGATTCGCAATCACCTTGATCAATTTCTTGTACAATTGCCCGAGGCAGTACACATCCCAAGAATACGGGTCGAAGTGCTTGAGCCCGTTAGGTGGACGGATTTGAGTGGGGGGCAGAGCGATTGCATGTTGGGAACCAGGCCCCAACGCGAGCTGTCTCGATGTGTCGAAGTCGATGATGTACGTTCTTCCGATGACCAGGCTAGGATGTTCTGCAACGTGCTGAGATAATGCAGCAACCACGTTGCCGTAGCAGATGTCCTGCCAAGAGTCGTCAATGAGGTTGACGAGAGCTATACCAGCATGCTGTACCAGATGTGCAATATGTTGTTGATGGAGAAAGTCGACACCCTGATTACAAACACAGTGAGACATCGTAACCGTTTAGAACTGAAAGGCGCAAACCTCAGCAAGGTCTTGAAATATCTCGAGAAGACGATCCAGCGAGGGGCAATCCCACACTATCAGGCTGTAAAGTTGAGCGAGATACGGCATAATCAACAGCGGATGTTCATCGTCATAGATTTCACATGGAACGGCGTGGTTACGTGGCGAGCTAAGCCCACGCAGCCGTCTGGAGATGGGAAGTTCTTCCGTATCGAGGTCAACCACTTTCACGACGAACTGAGGGCCGTCCATGGCTGCACGGAAGACCACGCCCTGACAACACAGTAAGGATGGAACCAGAAAGAATACGCATATACTTACCGGCTTCAAGGCGTAAGCAAGTCTAATGCCTCGTCGTTGCATTTCTGGATGATGCAAGAGACGGTCGGGTACACCACTGATGTGGATAGAGCCGTCTGGATGATATGCCATCCAAGGAGGGCCAGCGGACTCGGACGTCATGTTGGCCGGAGCAGATAGAGGAAAAACAGTTGAGATGTCGAAACTGGGCCACTGTACAAGATGGTCGGGCTCAGGTACAAGAGCGGTCAGGCGAGATTAATAACCCGTCGTGGCAACAATAGCTTGTAGTGTTGAGTAGTCGGAAGTACAATAAGGTTGCCACCGCGCAGCCACGTGGTTGTAACCCTAACCTGGTGTCAAGACTCAACCCGGGGCGATGGCCCAGCCGCTGCGTGGCAAGTACCGGCAAGTACCATGTAAAAGCCGAACCTGCCAAGTGCCACAGTAGTATCAGTGCATACTAGAGAGCCTTCGCGCAAATGATACGTCATGTATCTGAGTCTGACATAAACTTGCATGAGGCGATGCTCAAGTGACTGACCGCGAGCAACCTCTGAAAGGGCCAAGTTCGTGCATTGCTTGGTTGAGGATCGTCATTTGGATCTTCTAGCATGATCTGTATTTGTCGACGTGCGTTGTTCGGTGGTTCACCCACGACCCGAGTTTGCAAGGGATGGTTATCTGAGGTACACCCGACAAAGGACCGATGTATCTAGTAAGTCAGGTACTACGCTGTATCTCTCCAAAATGAATGACAGGCCGCCCATGCTAGCCAACTCCCAAGCTACGCAAACCCTCCTCACGGCAAGAGCAGCCACTTCTCGAGCATCTTCGGGAAGTTCGGCGTCCCGAGGCCCGTGACAGGATCCCAGCCAGGCGTCGCCTTGAAGCCTTGCGTACCGCAGTTAGGGTTCGACCCGTTCGTGATGTCGTTGAACACGCCATTGAACTGCGGCGAGTAGATCTGTCATCGTCGCCGCTCCGCCGTCAGCGCCACCATACCCCCAGAGCTCACCACGCATAGAGAAGCGAAGAAAGGGAGGGTGAAGCTGGAATGGTGGTACTCACAGCGGGGTTGATCCATCCAACGGGCTTCTTCCCGAGCGCGAGACGCGCGTCGTTCACGGCGGAGAGGATCGCAGCGAACGTCGGCGCAGACGCGGACGTGCCGGAGATCAGCCTGAACTCGCCGTTCGTCGCGACGGAGTAGTTCAGTCTGCGTGCGAGGCGTCAGCATTCGAAGAGCGTGGGAGCGATATGCCTAGCATGCAGAAGGGAGGGATCACGCACCCGTTAGCAGAGACGTCAGGGAAGGCGCGGCCGCTAGCGTTCCAGATGTTCGACGGGTAGCCAGGCGGGTACTTCTCGAGATAGTTCGCGACCGCGTTCTTCTGGAAGTCCGCGCGCGGGAACACGTTCGAGAATCCACCGCCCGACGGGAACCGCTGGAACACTGCGCTCTCGGGGTCGGTAACCTACGAAGGCACACAAAGACATGTCAGCATTGCGGCGCGCTTCAACGCAGGGGACACAGGCGTACCTTGTGGCCGGGAACAACCTGAGTCGCGCCGACGGAAGTGACGTACGGGCAACCGCCAGGGAACGTGGGACTGAAGATCTTCCCACCCGTGACCTGGTTCCCGTTCTCGTCAAGGCAGACATCGTTCCTCCCTCCGACACCAGCATCGCCGGAGGAATACACGAACGTCACACCAGTCAAGCTGAGCTACAGGCCGTGCGGAAACCAGGTTAGTGACAGTCAACTCAAACAGAGCACTAGGCGGTACCTTGCCGTACTCGGCGCACTGGCGCTGCATGTAAGCAGGCGTGAGATCGGCTTCCTGGTAACCATACGAGGTCGTAATGATGTACGCCGGGGTGACCGTGCCGCAATCCTCGGGACCATCGTAACCACCAGGAGCAGGGTCTGGGTAGATACCGTCCTGGGTCGGGTCGTCGCCGCCACCGCTCGTGCAGTACGCCTTGTCAAGCGCGTCCAAAAGGTTGTTGAATGACGCAGCTGTGAGTGTGTCAAACTGTGGTTCCGATGTTGAGTGCAGGTCAGTTTATAACACGTACACTCGACGGGGTCGCCGACTTGGTAGAGCTGGACTTCCTGGCGCTTGGTGCCAATCAGGCCAAGGACGTATTGCAGGTCCAAGCTGGACTCAGCTATGGAGTTGAGGTCTCCGTCGGGGACAATGACGCCTGAGTAACGCGTTAACTCATGCGAAGATCGGTATGCCCTGGGAGACATACCGCCGTCCATGCCGACCAGCTTAGGGCGCTCGCCGACCTGGCTCTTCGAAAAGTTCGCGAAGAAGAGGTCGAAATCGGACGCGTTGTGCGTCTGCGGGGTATACTCGACTACAAGAGACTCGTTAGCACGTTAAGCTAGATGAGCGACGCGAATCGAGTCGTACCAACGCCGATCGTGTTCTTGTTGGTCGCGACGGGTGCGTACACGAAGTCGTAAAGGACGCGCAGGCACGCGAGCGTGATAGTCTCATCACAGTGTTCAAGATCGCTGAAGATGTTCTGACGGCATGTCGTCAGTATGATGATCAGGGATGACAGGGTTCCCATGTCGAACGGGATGACCTACATGAATGACACCGCCCAAATGAGGTTGGGTAATCCGGCCAATGTCCTTCGCGCTGGTAAGGGTCTGGTCAGGCTCAACACCCCCATGCCTCTTCACCGCCGCGTCGAAGTGGAGGGTGGGCGTAACCAAGTCAACGTGCTTGGAGATGTGCTCTGGGAGGTGGTAGCCCTTGTGGCACGCGAGGTGCTCCTTGCCGCTCTCCTCATGCTGGTAGACGTAGTATTCGGTGCCGAGGAGCTGCTCAGCTTCCTCAACGGTGACATTGGCGAGTATCCAGCTACCGCTGGTGCTCAACTTGATCCTGTCAGCACCAATACGCCCATCCTCGACGAGCCAGGAGTGGACGGTGTTCACGGACTCCTTAGAGGGCCGGAACGCGTCTGCGACCTGTGCGGGGGTCCAGTGCTTGCCGTAGTTAGGCGACTCGGGGTGTGAAACGTCGAGGAGGTAGGCCTCGAGGTTCTCGAGGTTAGATTGGATAAGGCCCACGCTGAGGGGCAGAATGGTACGGGGTTCAGCGCGGCGAACCGGTGTCCACCCTACGGGGAGAGAGCGACGCGACTCGTGCTCGACGCGGTTGACGGGCGTGTGCGCCGCGAAGGAGAGAGAGGCGACGCTGAGGGTGAAGAGCCCGGTGAGCAGCATGCTGAAGCTGGCCGGCGGGGGGCGAGAGGGTCAGATGGGTGCTCAACGATGAAGTGTCCGGAACGGCAGATCGCCCTTATATCTCTCGAAGCCATCGAAGCGCGACATGGTGAGTATGACGGCAGGCCCATCGCGGGGCCAATTGCAATTCAAATATTGATGGCCTTCAGAGACCCGTTGATGGCGACGTCCACCGCCATCGTCGGGTAGTCTCAGAGCCGTATACAGGCTTGGCCCGCGGCTGCCCGACGCGCGGCGGCGGGCGTACTTGACATTGGATAGAGATGGGCCTGGGGGAGATGATCAAGGTGGTTGTCGTTGGAGATGGGCTAGCGGTTAAGGGTATAGCTTCTCGTCCTCTTCCCTGACAAGTTGATGATCGTCGTGGACGGGAAGCACATGATGTGGCACACAAATTGTACAACGCCGCTGTGTACCATTGGGCGCTTACCCAGTTTTGCTCTGCTTGTCTCAACCTTCACGACGCCCGCCTCTCCGTCTAGATCCGCTCGTCATGCAACTGTGAACCGCATTATTTCTCATGCTACAACGTCTGGCGACACCTTGAGTTCTTCAGGTCTCACCTGATGCAACCGGCTTTCCGCGGAGCGCAGCGGTGGCAGAGCGGACAGACCTGCCCACAGAATCTCCGAATCGCATGTGGTCCTCTGAACTCTGAAACTGTTCTTCTGTCGACTCCTTCGCGTGCTGTAGCGTCAAGCTGAATGCGAAGGGGGAGCGTTGGTAACGGTTGATCCATCCTACGATCTCTCAAGTAGTGCAACGCACCGCCCTCTCGCCTTCAGGCAGACCTCGAGGAATCGCTATAACGCTTTTGGTAAGTACCCTACACATTCCTTAGTACTGCTCGTGGCATATGCCATCTGTTCTGCGGGCCGCTGTGCATTCCCAGAATGTCCAACGGGTCAAGTGATAGGTACGAAGAAGCGTCCTGAGCATGCACCCTGCGGTGTCGAAGTTGAGATGCTGGACATGCGTCGGGCATATGACTACGTGGAGAAGTCATGCCCGATTCGTATCCTATCGTACCCATGTCTGCCACTATCTCAAGGTGTTGCCGCTCTCCTATGCTTGACGACCTTCTAAACAATGCGAGCCGCGGCGCTGCTGTTTTCGACGTGTTCAGCGGGTCAAGCCGACCTGCAGTCCAGGCATGATGTGGCTCTTGAGTTATCAGTTTCTCACGGGTGCATCTGAATTGCTGAATGGGATGCGAGTATCCGAAGCTATCCAAGAACTGAGCGTAGATGACACACTGAGAAGGGAGGTCCCGTCGAGGCTTACGAAGGTGCGCTATACGTTTCATCCTCTGAGCATAAGTCAAGATCACTACCATCCTCGATGCTGTGCCTTAAATGACTCCTCATCTTCCAGTCCTCGTTGCACCGCCTGGGCACAGTTACGCCTTGAAGTGAGTCTGGTACTGCGGTACAGACTTTCGAGTGATTATCATCTCCCTACCGGCAGCAAAATAAACCACTCACTGCATCATTCCCCATATCATACACAGATCTTCAAAGATGGACCACAAAGCCGTCCTCGCGAAGCATCATGACTCCGATGGTGATGAGTGGCCAGTGGACCCTAGTCGCAGGTTAGTAAGAGCAGTGATATATACTCGCATCTCTTTTCAGAACTTACCGCGTGTAGATACAAGAACCAGGTTCTCTTGCCTCTCGATTACCGCCGTGCGTGCTCGCAAGCACACCTTCACAGCTGCAGAAACTCTACGGCCGACCTGACCCCCATCTTCATGGTGGTCAGCTGTGGTTCCGCATCACCTGGGTCGGCAAGTATTGACGCAACGTTGCTCTCTCCACTCCGACGCTCTGGAAGCCAATCGTTAACGATGCAGCTTTGCGCGATCGCGACTGGATCGAGGCGACCATCGAACAATCAGCCGCGACTCCCTTGAATGTGACGCTAGCTCTCGAGGAGAAGACCGATCTCGGCGCTCGTAGCCTAGTGGCGTCAGTGTTCGCCCACAGCGCGCTACCTCGAACCTTCGTCTTGCAGCTGCATCCATCCTGCGTATGCCTAACCATGGACACGCCGCATGGCTCGAACTGCACGACAGGTGCTATCGGGCCATCCTTCTACTGAACTGAACTTTCAAGCTTTGCGAGGAGGTACATCTCGGTATCCAAGATATTTAGGGGCCTATCGTACTGGAGCCCGTCCGAACGGCAGCATGACCAAGTAGCCTTGGAGTAGCGCGCGCGTCGATTGATATCGACAACTTGCTTGTTAACACGGAGTCTGAGTTGAACCAAACTCAGTGCTTGTACGCTCGGCCGGTTGCGCTGCATCAGATCTACTAAGTCGCGTTGAAGGTGATCATAGAGCCAAGCAGTGCGCGAACTCAGACGCGCCTACTCTGGCACAAGAGCATATTTAGTATGGTACGCACTCCCTTTAGAGGCTGCTCCAGGGAGTCAGTCACTGCGGTGCCGCCTCATTCAAGCTCGCGGTACCCCACGTTGGCTCGCCTCACCCCTCCTTGCTTGGATAGTGTGTTACCCGAGCCGACTAAGTTCTCTAAGAGTACATGCCGGCGCCAGAGGTTGGGGTCGCATCACGTGGTCGCGTAGTGACAACCTCATTGCACTCATTCTGACCACTCAGCTTGGAAGCTATTGTTGCCACGTCGGGGCATACCAGTACGTCGCGGCCGCGTGGTTAGCCCTAGTACTCAAACGCCGCATTTCTACACGCTTTGACCTGCCTGTGACTTGGACGCCTTAGCTGTTTGTGCCCGCCTTCTCTGGTCACGATGCCTTCCGAGTCTATTGGTCCTCCTTGGGAAGCGTACAATCCAGACGGCTCTATACACATGGGCGGTGTACCCGATCGTCTCCTAGACCATCCGGAGATGCAACGACGGGGCATCACACTTGGATATGCCATGAACCCGGTTTGTGCTGTAGAAGTGCTCTAGACCGCTCCGAGTCCTGAGTTGTTCGTAGGGTTTTGTCTTCGCTTCTGTCCCAGCTGAGGGCCAGCAGTTCGTTGTCAAAGTGCTCGACCTCAATACGGAAGAACTGCCCATCTATGAGCGACTGTTGCAAGCTGATAAGCCGCGCAACCATACTATCCCATGCGACATTTATCGAAATGGGCATCCGCTACTGATCATGCCTTTGCTCGGTTCACTCGATGGCCTCGTGATCCGTAAATGCCGCACGCTTCGTCACCTCTTGCACATCTTCCAAGACCTTGTTGAGGTACCCCTCTCTCAACGCAAGTCTCATCGTACTATGCTGAGCTTTCGATCAGGGTGTCGAGTTTCTCCACGAACAGCATATTGCACACTTGGTACGATGCATCGACGCAGCCTACACCTCCATCGCTGATATCGTTTGCGGCGGCGCAACAGGATATTTGTCCCAACAACATTCTCGCTGCACTGGATGAACATGTTTCAGAGCACCCTAACCGCGGTCTTGTCTTTGGGAGAACGTACATCATCGACTTTGACACGTCGAGGCAGCTCGCGTTAGGGCCCGGCGACCAGCACGCGATTACTCTACCCCCAACTCAGCTCTCGCCACCTAACGACCTCACTTACTTTGATCCATATTCCTGGGATATGTACTGCCTCGGTCAAGTATTCGAGGTGGCGATCAGAGTCAGTGATGACGAATTGTCCAGTTTCATTGTGGATTCTGACAAGATGCACTCCCCACAGGACTTTTCCTCACGTAACAAGTATTCCCCGCGGCTGGCTCGCTGGTGTGCACAATGGCTCATTGGTGAAGAGCGTGGCTGTCGCACCGTGTGCCGATGTCGACCGACCGCTCGGACAGTACGGCATGTACTTTCCGCCTTGCGCCTGGTCGCACCCATCATCGAGGTCTGCGAGAGATTGTATGATGGCTACTTCGTACGTTCATCCTCAAATACCTAGCAGTACCCCAGCGCCTCGAACATGATTTCCAAGTATTTTGTGCTTGCATAGTTGACATTCTCGAAAATACATGGCTACGTATATGACCCGCGAGTCGCAGGTTATTGCACTCAGGCTCCTCCAACATGTCCTCGCTTCAAATGCGGCCATGGGGAGCGAGTTCGCATAGCCTGATTTCTGCTACTTAGCCCTATTTACAACATGCTATCTGGTAACTTCGGTAGTGTACCCGACCGTCTCTTACGCCATCCAGAGATCCGCCGGCGTGGTATCAAACCCACTGACGCCATCAAGCTAGTATAGTCTATATGTAGCCAATCACATTTCCGCGCTCGTACTAAGCCTCCTTCAGGGGGTATTTCGTGCGGGATCGGACAACCCGGCCTCTGTTGTCAAAGTGCTCAACACCGACACCGAAAAGCTCCGAGCCTACCAGATGCATCGACGCCCAATTGCGGGTGCCGTCTAACGACTCGTGAGGAAGACCCTAATAATCTCAAGGCACACGGCGATGGTTCGGAGTCGGTTAGAAGGGTTCTATTAGATGAGCGGCGATGAGCGGCTCTGGGATTCATTGCTTACAGTTGCTTGTCGTGTGATTTGCATCTAGTCGATGCGGTATGTAACAACTGTTCGTCTTGTATCCGTGTCATTTATATCTTGGCCGCGACTCGGAAGTCCTGATGTCATCCGTCGCGTTTTACAAAGCTTACAATAATCACCCACGTACTCTGTGATCTTCTTGTTCTGTCGGCTGGCACTCTCGCTATCTATGCAAAAAACGGCGCCATCATATGTTTCATATCAAACCTGTTCAACGATATAGTTGACTATGTGTATACGTAGACCTATTGCAAGTCAATCATAGTGAGCATTTGCGTCTCGAGTAAATGAACCTCTCTACTAAGGCTGACATTATCACCGCAGCTGCCACGCAGCGATCTTCACCGCCCTTCAAGTGAATCACTACCGCAACACCTTCCTGTTACGCGTCAGCTCTTCATCCCACCGATCGTTGACACTTTGAGTGAGAAACATCTTACATATCTACTTGAAGCAGTCCTAGAATTTTATCGAAGTGCTGACCACTACCGCGACCATAGTCAAAACCTCAACTGAGCCAGACATCCCTCAAGGATGGACGGCGACACTATAGTCACCGCTCCTAGTAATTTTTATCATCCTTGCGTCAAGACCCAGCCTTCAGTGAGTAGATAGGAGGAACGAAGACTTCGGCGGCGGCTAATGTTGAGGATCAACAGCCTCTGCAGCTGCCGCTCGAGCTGCTCACTCTCATTTTCAGCGAACTGCAGCAGCTTGACAGGTCGCCCACTCCATCCGCTCATGCGCGCTCGTGGCTCAGTGTTACCTGGGTTTGCCGCTACTGGCGCGAGGTGGCTCTGTCAACGCCGGCACTCTGGTCATCGATCTGCAGCGGCTCTGCTTGCAAGCCTGTAGAACGTGCCTGGGTGGAAACAGCCCTCGCGCGTTCGGGCAGGATGCCGCTCGATATAGACGTAATCATTTCAGACTACGGAGAAAGAGCCCCCAGTTTTCTGGCGTTGATGTTTGTGCATGCTCAAAACATCCGGGTGCTAAGACTTGGTTTGGCGACCTACTCCCCTTGTCGTGGCAGTATGCAGCGGTTCTTCGAGCTTATGGCGCCAACCCGACTTTCGATGCCGTTTCTCGAAGAGCTCAACCTTCGAGATTCAGTGTGGGGATTTGCCGATTTTCACAGGCCATATCTCTCGCACCTCACCCGCGAGCATGTTCCTCGCCTTCGTATTTTATCACTGACCGACGTCAACTTCCCCTGGAGCTCCAGCCTCTATTCTTCGCTATCATATTTGAGCCTCGACGCGATCCCTTCACCGCCAACCATTATGGAGTTCCTGCAAATCCTCCGAGCATGCCCGACTCTCCGAAAGCTGCGTGTCAACGATGCACTTCCTGAGGACGATCTGGTTGAACAGCCTCTCCCGCGGGACACTAGCATAGTCGCCTTACCGTGCCTGAAATCCATGTACCTCGCCGGAGAATATGCTGTCCTGGCGTATATTCTCGATCTACTCGAAGTGCCATACTCGTGCGATGCGAGCATCGAGTATACCAACACCATAGAGTCGACGCAGCCAGTGGGGCTGATATCCGCAGTCCTCCCTCG
This sequence comes from Cubamyces sp. BRFM 1775, assembly GCA_022385745.1. NCBI lineage: Eukaryota > Fungi > Basidiomycota > Agaricomycetes > Polyporales > Polyporaceae > Cubamyces > Cubamyces sp. BRFM 1775. The sequence goes on along the minus strand of MU278677.1, from coordinate 13,822 downwards.
ACCACATGCCTTCTGGGAGGTCATTCTTTACGCCGATTACCTCGCTTTGCAGTACGAGAGCATGGAAGGCTATGGCAAATCGTTTGCATCCCTTGAGATCGGTACGAACGGGGGTCAAGACTGGCTCATCCATATCGATTCAGAGCGAAACTCCGATGCGAATATGGATCCTAGCTCGTGGCAGGAGCTGCTTCACACATTCCGCAGTGCTCCCCTCACCCGTGTATACATCTTTCCTGTGGATCCCATTAGGTCGGACATGTGGGTGGCTTTCTTCCACCAGTTCCCTTTACTCCACACCATCGAACTCGGTCCAGAGCGGGGCTTCCTGTACAAGGAGAATCGAAAGGAGTACATGCGGCACGGCATCAAACCTTTCTTCCACGCTCTATGCTCCTCCGGGCGAGATTCCGAGTCCGAAGATATCTACGTCCCAAATCTGCGTGTTCTCGCAATGAACATCCTTGTGGTCGACACCGATATAGCGGCTGGCATTCTCTTGCTCCTCGAGAAACGCAAGGCCATGTGTAAACCGGTGGAAAGGCTCGAGTTTCGTGACTGCGTATGCCAGGTGAACATCGGCCGTGAAGAATTTGTGTCACAGCTCAAACATGCGGGTGTTGCGCATGTTGTAACGTGAGTTATTGGAAAGTCAAGTCCAGCCGTGAGAGAGTTCTTACGGGTTCGGATCCTCGCAGCTCTGCTCCTACATATTGGATGGGGCGTCGAGTGGTTGCATCACTCCAGAAGACGCTTCCATGCGTCGAGTTGCATGTGGAGGCAAGTGGATGATTCCTGTTACACTTCCTGTGCCAAGTTCAATGACAAAACATACCATAGTGACGGTGGACTCGGAGTAGTGCACAACAACACCTTCATCGGCAGTCAAGATGCGAGTATGTGCGAGACGTCGACGGAGTAGCCCTTCGATTCGGATATCTGCAAGATCAGACGGAGCAAGGTCCGCGATGAGGAGCTGAACGGCGGATAGCAATTATATGGCCCTATAGTGTTTAGCTATGTGTCAGCGTACAACGCCACTCTCTTTCTCCATACGTCAAGGTCGTCATGAAAGCGTCCCGTAGCGCTCCCCACCGGCTTGAGGCAGCTAGAGGAGGTTCGAGCGCGCCGATGATTCCAAGTCTTCTCACTATGCTAACTACAGCCTCGAGTCATGACCAGATCAGTTGAATACTCACAACAATAAGTACTTTGATCAGCGACCAAGGTGCGGGTTGTCCACCGTTGTCCACCGTGAGCACGGCTCGTCCTCCGAGTCGGCGCGTTTTGGAGGGGTGACAAGTCGAGCTCCGAGCACGTGTGCCGTGACACACGCGTTTGAGGCTCGCTGCGTTACGAAGCACTTGAGTCCTTGAAGCCGTCAGCCCCATTCCACTATCACTGTGTTTTCTCTCGGCGCAATCAATTGCGCCTGTATCCACAGAAGAAATCGCTAGCATAAACATCTTCAGGTCGGCTACGGCTCGCATACGCTATCTTACTCGTTGAAGGTGATATCTGACAAATTCAACCTGCCAATGCCGAAAGTCTTTGCAAGCAACCTGGAAGCGGCCAATCAGGGGCTACGAGCACAAAGGCAATACTTACGACAGTACTGAACGCAGGGTGTACACAAAATGGAATGCAGTATTCTTTACAGCCACTGTACAGTTTCCGTTCTTTCGAGCTCTTTGTGCAGGTTCAGCTGTGGCACCTTCACCGTCACGGTCGCGGTGTCGGTATAAAAACCCCCGGTGAGTACTGTTACTCCCCTCACATCTCTGACCAGCATCACGACAACCCTTAGAAGACCTCCATAGCGCCACTTACTAGACAGAACGAAAGGAGGGTGCTTCTAGTAACCCACCTATCTTCAGGATGGCCCATATCAATGAGATAGTTGAACGCTGCAGCCCCAGCGAGGAGCCCAATAGTGGCGCTTCAGAATCTCAGGTAAGTAGCATCGAACGTATGCAGCTCCCGCATCAGCCATTAATCGAGAGCTTCGCAGGGATTTCGCTCTCCCGCCCTTCGACTGCCGCCGGAACTGCTTACCCTCATATTCCGCGAACTACAGTTACTGCATGGCTGGAACAGATCGCACCGTCATCCTGGTTCTCGCTTATGGCTCCGAGTGACCTGGGTCTGTCGTTTCTGGCGCGAGGCCGCTCTCTTAGCGCCAACGCTCTGGTCGTTCGTTCAGAGTGCCTCGGCTGGCACGGATCACGCTTTCGTCGAAGCGGCGTTGGAGCGAGCGCGTCGGGTTCCGCTCAACATCGACCTCACGTTCGTACGAAGCGCGGACAGGGCTCCTAGCCTCCTGGCGTCGCTCTTTGTGCATGCCCAACGGATCCAAGTCATGAGACTTCAGATGTTACTCGAAACCAATACTATGCAGCTGTTCTTCGAGTCCATGGCCGCGTCGCGGCTAGAGATGCCCTTGCTCGAATGTCTCTCCATCGCAGATCGAGCGGTGGATGATGCGGATGGCGATCCCCTTCCCTACCTCGCGCACCTCACACGCGAGCATGTCCCTCGCCTCCATACTCTAAGCCTATGCTTCACCCACTTCCCGTGGAACTCCTCGGTCTACTCCTCGCTCTTGTCTCTCGATCTCGTCTCGGTCCAGACGCAGCCAACGGTCACCGAGTTCCTGCACATCCTCCGAGAATGCCCGCAGCTCTGGAAGCTGCACATCGAAGACTCGCTCGCGGATCTCGCTCATCAGCCGCTTCCGAAGGATCCGAGCGTCGTCATTCTCCCGTGGCTCGAAGAGATGAGCTTCATTGGCGCATACGATACGATCGCGTACGTCTGCGACCTCCTTTGGGTGCCGTGCTCGTGCGAAGTGAGCATCGAGTATCATAACACCTACGGAGTCTCCGATGTCATTGTAGAACGGCTCGTCTCTGCAGTCCTCCCCAGGCAACACGTATTCCGAGAGATCGTCCCGTGCGTCACCTCTCTGCGCCTACGATCCGAGGAATTCGAGCTTGCACAGGATGATACCGAGGCCAGCGTATCCCTGGTGCACCTCGACCTCGTCACGGACGAAGGAAAACAATCGAGTGTGCGCTTCGATTCCGTCGATTACGCCTCTACGTCCTTCTACCCTGGCACCTGGCAGGAGCTCCTGGACACGTTCCGCCGTGCCCCGCTCACTCACATCCACTTCGCTCCTATAGACAACATAGCCTCGGACATGTGGCATGCACTCTTCCGCCAGTTCCCCCTGCTCAACACCATCGAAGTGGGGCTTTCTGATGCTCCGCACGAAATCGCTCCCGAACACATGCACGGTATCCTCAATCTCATGCACGCTCTGCGAACCGTCGCCCCGGACAGCCGAGATATCGGCGCCCCGGGGCTGCGGTGCCTCACGATCAAGGACTTTCCAGTCAATGGAGACGTAGTGACAAGCATGCTAGTGCTTGTCGAGGCGCGCAAGGCAGCGGGTAAGCCGCTGCAAAGGCTCACACTTCAGGAGGTGGCATGTCAGGAAGGTATTCGCAACAGGACTGACGCAATTGTGGCATACTTCAAAGCATTCGACCGAGACCTAGTGTTGTGAGTCATTAAGCGCACTCGAAGCATGATGATTCCCTTACAGCTTCTCCGCCCCGTAGCGAACTGACGCAGAGATCCATTTGATGGCCTGCGACCACCAGAGGAGCTATGGACAGCGAGTTAGCCGAGTAGGAGTAGCTGTGAAGGCGAAAACATGGGGCGTCATCACCGATGAATGCTATGTGTCTCTCAAATTGTTACCTTATAACCCTCTTACCAGTTATGGAATCCAAACTGGACATATCATCACATCCGTAACACATGGCAGTACATGCAAAGCACGACGAAAATTCAACGGCTACATCAGAGGGCGGGCGGAGTGTTGTCGAGGAGGGCTTGGTCGGAATGGTGCCAGGATGAGAGACTCTAGCAGCTGAGAGAATGTGCGTCTAAGTTATGCAACAGAGGTATACAGTACGTGCGATGCAGAGTCTGACCGTGGGCCCGGGTGGCGGCGGGAGGGTGAATGTGGAAGATGGTGGGGGAACCGTGCGTGGTAGTATAGTAGTAAACAGCGTGGTTCATGCGCCGTCCGCGGGGCCCTCGGCAGCGCGCTGAGCGCGCCTCGCCTTTTTCGCGGCGTTTGCAGCGGCAGCCTTCGCCTTCTTGGCCTCCGCGCGCGCAGCCTGCAATTTCACAACAGTTAGCAAACCCATACCTCAACAATGCATACACGTGACAGATAAAAAGCACGCACCTTTTCCTCCTCCTCCTTGCGCTTGGCCTCCTCCTCCGCCTTGCGCTTCTCCTCCTCGGCCTTCTGCTTGGCGGTCATGCCGTTTGCCTGGCCCTTGTTCTTCTTCTTCGCCTCACGCGCCTCCTTCTCCTCCTGCCGGATGCGCTTGATGCGCGGGTCGACGCTCAGCGCGGTGTCGACGATGTTGCGCAGGCGGGCGGTGTCCTCCTTCTTGCGGCGCGCACGCTCTGCCTTGTTCTTCTTCTCCGTGTAGCGCTTGTCGTCACGGCTGTACCCCGCCCGTCAGTTAACATCCTACTTCCACGGTTGCATGCACGTTTTCAGCGGAGAGATAACGTACTTGTCACTACCCTCGTTGACCTCCTTGTCGAGATACTCGAAACTCCTCCAGCTGTCAAAGTTGTACCAGAAGTCATAGAAGCCCTCAACGACCTCCTTCGGGTCGTCGTACGAGCCGAGCATGGGCACGGGCTGCTTGCGGCTGAAGCGCGCCTCGCGCTCGAAGACGGGGCCGAACGACTCGAAGAAGAACTTCTCGGGGTTCTTCGCCTTCTGCACCTGCGACGCCGTCGGCACGTCCGTCTCGAAGATGTCGTAGTACGGGTCGACGGAGTCGAACTGCCGCCGCCGCTCGGGGTTCATGAGTACGTCGTACGCCTTCTGGATGCACTTGAAGAACTGGTCGTCGTTCGAGTCACCTGCGACGCCCGCCTTCTTGTCGGGGTGGTGCTTGAGCACCTTCTTTCGGTCTGCAAGTTGAGGTCAGCTATAGTTCTTTGATGCATGTTACAGCCAGAATTAATTGAGGTCATGGTCCAACGAGTCTACGAGTCCATTCAATTGGGGATCGGGCATGCCCAACTGCTCGAATGATCACACTACGCGCAAATGTGTGCATGCTATGCAAATCATTGTCGGCTGTACGCACGCGACACGATATCGCATGCAGATCATCTCTTGCAGGTTAGGGTTTGCTACCCTTTTGCTCGAACATCCCCAGGCCAGTCCAACGTCGATTTCCGGGCTGTTTGACAAGACCGCAGGGGTATAGATGAAATTAAAAACTTACGTGCAATCTTGATCTGCTCCTCAGTGGCCTTGTAGCGGAGGTGGGAGAGACCGAGGACGGCGTAGTGATCTTGTTTCTATGAATTGCCTTGAGCTTCATGCTGACTTCTGGGATCGCATACGACTGACCTTCCACTCCTTCGGGTCTAGTTGAAGCAGGTCCTCCGTCTCCTCCTCATCGCCAACACCGAGATCATCTTCAGGACCGGCACCATTGCCGTTCAATGCCTCAAGACGTTTGCGCTCCTCCTCCGCGTGCTTGTCGTGCTCTTCGAAGGAGAGGTTGTGTACGGCCCTCTGTACATGTGCGAGGTAAGCCTGGCCGACTGGGAGTAACCTGCGTTCCACGAGGGCTTCTCTTCTGTCAATCCCCCGGTTTCCCTGGTAAGTGTGGCTGGACTTACGAGAAACGGACTTGCCCGACGCCGACGGGGCGGTCCAGTTCGCAGGAAGTGGTGGGGGTACGATAGAAAGCTCGACGATGGTCGCCATTGCGATTTTTGGTAGAAGGGGAGAAGGTCGAGTGAGTAGGAAATAGGAAAGCAGCAGAACGTGCAACTCTCTCCTCTCAGATCGCGCGCGCATCGCAGAGAAAAATTCCCAGCCGTCGCACTCAGGCTGTCCAAAAGCAGCAATTCCCTTGCTGAAAATCCATCTGTTCGAGAGCTGGGACGCAGTCTGCATCATCTCGATGAAAGCTGCATGTGACCTGCTATGGTCACCTGACTCCCGACACGCTCGCGTTTTGGCGCGTTCGGCGATGTTGCTCTTGAACTCGACCGTCGCGACGACGGCGGCTCTACCCTCGCTGTCTATCGCGTGTCAGGCCGCCCGTTATACCACCAGGGACTTTTTCAAGAAGGCTACTTCAAAGGGTTACAATTCTTGAAGTCGTGCACGCTCGCTTGTCTCCCAGAATGGTCGCAAACGCGATCAAAGATTCAACAAAGCTCTCTACTACCTTATGTCGCCTGAGCCCCCCTAGCTCGCCGTCCAGAGCTCGGGTCCGCTCTGTCTCATATAATGCGATAGCACCCGTCGCTCGACCACCCTCTCTCAACAAGCCCAAATCCAAGCTTCTCGCTACGCTCGACGCTGAGATACCCAGCTGGCTCAGTGGCGCATCAAGTGCCTCGCTTGCGGAAGGCGGGAAGTGTCTTACGGGATCGTCCGTACAAGACTCCAAATTGTTCGTCTCTTACGCCTCTATGGTTACTGCACCTCTCTCATTGCCACTCGTCTCACTCGTAGAGTACACCCTTTCTTCACGAACTCGCAGTCAAGTGCGGGTCCCATCAGACCAGCCCCAAGAGTACGGTCCAGGACAGCCCCCGCCACTTCATCAATGACCAAAGGGAAAGCGAGGGCAACTGCTGTAACTGCCATCGCAGAAAGCGACGTCGAGAACCACCCAGAGGCCGTAGATGACGCGGCAATATCCGCAACGATACCCCTTCCGCCCTATTCCTACAAGAACTATACCCCTACACCTGCCGTGGTGTACACTCCTGATGAGGAAGAGGCGAACGACCTGGTGCAGTGCCTGAGAGGACCTGTGCTCGGTTTTGACTTGGAGTGGGTAGTGCTGTTCCGCAGGGGTAAAACCCCGACAAACCATAGAACTGCGCTTGTGCAGCTGTGCGACTCGCGCATGATCCTGCTTGTTCACGTCAGCGCGATGAAGAAATTCCCCGAGAAGGTGAAGGTATGTGTCACGAAGTCGTGAACACTCACTGTGACGTTGATGCACCATATGCAGGAGATCATTGAGAACAAAGACATTGTGAAAGTCGGTGCCAACATCAAGAGTATGTCTCTAACCTCTGAACGGATCTCCATGATCTAACAACCATCGGTACAGACGACGGCCAGAAGCTCTTCAGCGACTACGGCATTCTTGCAAGAAACCTCGTCGAGCTCGGGGCCATGGCGCGCCAAGCCGACCCCGCCTTCTCCGAGACGTACAAGCGCTCCATAGTCAGCCTCGCGCGAGTCGTCGAGATGTACACACAGAAGACGCTCGCAAAAGGCAAGGTGCGCACGAGCAACTGGGAGAAGACTCCCCTGACCGAGGAGCAGAAATTCTGCAAGTACCTCCCGCTCCTCTCGACCAGGGGTTCTAGCTGACCGCGGGTACCCAGACGCTGCGAACGATGCACACTGCGCGTTGATGGTGTACAACCGCCTACTCAAGATAGCCGCAGACAGAGGAGTAACTGTCGACACAGAACTATGCGGTGCCGATCTAGCCGAAGAGTACCAGCGCAAAGTCGCAACCGCCTCCTCAGTCGATATGAGTCCCATTTCACTGGCAGAACCCAGTGTCGAGCCGCTATCAACTGCTTTGACCACAAGAATCACCGAAACTGCCAGCGGAACTTCTTTCTCAGGATCTAGCACATTGCAACCCAAGCCCCGCTCCGGGGTATATTCCCGGCCGCTCGTCTATATGAGCGAGCCATCGTCCCGTCCGCCGTCTTTGTCTGCTTCTGCAGGCACAAGCACCGCGGCTTCGACAACATCAACGGCGACACGCACGACCGGCACTGGTCCGAGAGAACCACCCCGCCCACAGCACATGCGTGCCTACAACCTCTGGCACCACCGCAATATGCCGCTACGCGACATCTGCGCTACATTGAGGAGCAGGGAGAACCCGCTCGCCGAGAGCACCGTCATGTGAGTCTGCCCGCATCCTCTCTACATCGGTTGAACACATGCTCAACGAACCCGGGGTGCTGGTGGTGTAGTTCGTACGTGGTACGGGCGCTGCAGGCGGACCCTTCGCTGCCGTTCTCAATGGAGCGCTTGAAGGCGTTTGTCCAGCTCGAAGCAGGCTCGTGGGCGCGCCATCGGGATTGGATTCTCCAGATGGACGGCTACGTGAAATAGCGCGTCAGCTTTTGCAGTAGACTTGCTGGACAGTGCCAGTAGGCACGCTATGTGGACAAGCAGTGGACAGAGCATGTGCTTGATTTATGATTTAGACCGGACGCGAGGTAGTCACGATCTGAGTGTGTTACTATTTACTGGTATATATATGGAACTGTTGGCGGTGCTAGACTAATAGGTATATGCCTGTACTTCATCCTTGACATCGGCGACATTATTACAATGCCAGTGCGGGCAAGCTAGTCTTCATGTGCACGCAGCCATCGCCGGACATATCCAGACGGTGCTGTACACAGCTCCAAGAGTCGAACGACCCATCGGATGAGCACCAATACCTGGCGTGCTCTCCGAGCCGTTGGCCGGCAGCGACATGCGGTCGTGCATCCTCGTTCATTGCCGATAAGCCATTGGACATACCAACGGGCCAATCGCGGCATTGATTGCTCTTTATAGTTGAGCTTCGCTATATAAATACGGTTGTCTCGGGCAACAGATGATTGCACACGCTCACCGATAGGATTTGCTTTAATACGTGCCCAGCACAGTAAACGTCCCAAGAGTAGGGATCGAAGTGCTTCAGACCATTCGGAGGTCTGATCTGGGACGGAGGCAGCGTAATGGCGGGCTGGACACCCGGCCCAAGTGAGAATCGCTGGGCGGAGTCGAAGTCGATGATGAATATCTTGTAAGCAACGACACCCTCATGATACGGCTCGTCTTCAGGGCCGGAGACGAGGATATTCCCAACGCATAGATCCTGTCGGATGAATGGATGAGGCACGTAGACGTAGCAAGCGCGCCTCACGGGCATCAAGCGCTACCTACCAAGTGGGCTATATGGCGGCGGTGCAAATACTCTACTCCCTGAACAACGGTAAGAAGCGTACCTCAGGCTGGCGGAATGTACGAGGACAGATAGCTCACCTCGACGACCTGGAAAAGATATCCCAGTGTCTCATACAGCGACCACTCGCTGTCACGGTGAAGGGTACGGTAATACCACAGGCGCGGCATGATCAGTAGAGGGTAGCCCGTCTCAGTAAGCTCTGCAGGAAGCGTGTGATTTTGTGGATTCCTTATGTCCGCGAGAAGCATCTCGTATATCTTCCGTTCCTCCGTTTCGTTGCGGAGGATCTTGACGGCGTACTGAGGGTCGTGTAGAGTAGAGGTGGTATAAACTGTACCCTATACGAGATGGGGAGGCACCTAGGTCAGTGACCGCATGAAAGAAAGCCGAGAGAAAGTTTCACGTTCTAGCTTACCGGCTTTGGTGGCTCTGCGAGGACGATACCTCGACGCTGGATCTCAGGATGAGTTCGTAAGCGTTCTGGGATTGTCATGACGTCGATTCTGCCGTGCTCGTCCAGGTCATACCAAGGCGGACCAGGTTCATTTGGGGAGACTTTATCGGCCATGATTGCAAGGTAAAATGACAGTTTGTATCGGGACGACGCCCAGACCGGTGCGAGAGGCACGCGAGGCAAATGAGGGCGTAATCGAGGTTTACGAGGCGCGAGTGCGAGTGCGAGCCCGGGCAGCGATGATTCGTCCTTTACACCGCCAATTGCGCCCCCGGCCCAGGCTTCCGGCACGTGAGAGCGTCGCATCATGGGCACGCATTCGATAAGAGCTTCGTTCCCCCCATCATGGCATACCCGCAGGACCTATCTTCTGACATGCAGCCCGCAGTGTCCTTGAGGCTTGTAGAGACCTTATGCGATCGCCTGACCAGACTCTGTCTAAATTCCTGGGCGTTGCTATACAAGTGCAAACGTCTGTCCTTTCTCCTGGTGAATTGCCCTCGCTTCCGCTACGCGTTATTGTGTCGAATCTGTATGCTCAGCCACGTATATTTCGGTGCTCCCGACGCGAGTGGACTTCATGCTTTTGTCTTCCGTCACTGTTGACTCTGTGTTGGCTCATCCCACCATATGCCGGCGTAGATACTAGTACTGATTTTGAATAGAGTAGAGTAGTAACGGTTATAGGTGAGTAGACTATTGCATATCACATCACGTAGGTACTTGCTGTAGTACTAGTAGAGTGAACAACCTGGCTCTCTTATGTAAACCGTCGGCGTTGCTATGCCGCGCTGTCTCCAAGCTCTCCAAGCTGCAAGTGCTGGTCCTTGACGGCGCTAGTGAATAGCATACAGCCACGTGGACGCGTGTCCGACTCCCGCGGGTTGAACCCCGCTCAACCTGGGGAGTTATTGTTTCCGCGGCTGGACATAAGGGTAGTACCGACGCGGACTCATTTCGTGGCCCTTGTACTCAAGTTGAACAGTTCTGCACGACAACTTGACCTCTGAACTCCAACTGTTTACGCCGACCTCAGTCTGTTGCAGTTAACATGTCGTCCGAGTCTGGTGGACCCCCTTGGATAGCTTATAATCCAGACGGCTCTATTCACTTTGGCGGTGTACCCGATCGTCTCTTGAACCACCCAGAGATGCGACGACGGGGCATCAAGCTCGGCGGTGCCATGAATCCGGTGCGTTGGTGTTCATTTACTCTGTACCGGTTCTGATTCATAGTCTACTTGCAGGGCTTCGTCTTCCGTTCCATACCGACCGAGGACCCTCAATTCATTGTCAAAGTGCTCAACCTCGATACGGAAGAGTTACCCATCTATGAGCGACTGTTGCGCGAATTGAAGTCGCCACGTAATCATACCATCCCTTGTGAAATTTACCGAGAAGGTCATCCGCTGTTGATCATGCCGTATCTGGTTCAACTCGACAGTCTCGTCATCCGGGATTGTCCCTCGCTCGGTCGTCTCCTGCAAATCATGCAAGAACTCGCTGAGGTATGTCATTTCTTGATGCGAGGAGCCCACGCTAATCTTTCTACTAGGGGGTTGAGTTTCTACATCAACGACATATCGCACACTTGGTATGATGCAGTACCTCGTCCTCGTCCATTGCTGATCTGTTTCTGCGGCGACAACGTAGGATATCTGTTTCAACAACATTGTTGCCGCTTTGGGTGAACATGTATCCACGCATCCGGCCAGCGGCCTTGTATTCGGCAGACCGTACATCATCGACTTCGATACATCGAGACAGCTCGCGCTAGGACCGGGCGATCAACATGCTATCACTCTACCCTCAACTCAGCTCCCTCCGCCTAATGACCTCAAGCATTTTGATCCGTATTCCTGGGATATGTATTGCCTAGGGCGAGTATACGAGAGGATAGTTGACGTCAGTAATCACTGATTGGGTTGACTCAGCCGTGAGATTCTGACGAAGTGCACTTCCTACAGGATTTTTCCTTCTGCACGAAGTATTCTCCACGGGTCGCTTGGTGGTGCGCACGATGGGTCGTTGGCGAAGAGCGTGGGTGTCTGACCACGTGTCGATGTCGTCCATCCGCTAGAACAGTACGTCAAGTGCTTTCCTTCATACGGGTGGCCGCCCCTCTTGTTGAGGCCTGCGAGAGATTGTATGATCGCTTCTTCGCATCACCGCCTGCAAGGTCTCAGGCTTAGGAGTAGAAGAGTGCGAATATGTACCCTATCGATGCTATTGTACGAGCTGCATTCATCCGAAGCCTCTGTGCGACGAGCATATGGGAGACTCAATTCAATGTACTACGAACGGCCGAGATGATACAATCATTATATAGCCTCCCAGTGCACTGTGTCTTCGCGATAGTGGAGAACGACGAAGGAGTCGACTATGAGTCCTCGTCAGGCATGCCTTGAGACTCGGGTGTGACTTGACAGAGGACTCACCGTTACTGCGGTGCTTCGAATGCGCATGCTTCGACGTCGCGGGTCATAACGGTGCCCTCCGTCAATTGGAAATATCGAATTGCGCTGGCAACCGCTTCCCGGTTGGCGGACGACTGCGCCGACGGGGCAACATAGGTGGTGAGCTGTGTTGAGATACCGCGGTCCTGGTGTACGACGGTGATCCCGTAGTAGATCTTGCTATAGTGTCCCTTCGAATACCCGTTCTTGCTGAAAGTGTAGTAGGCCCCATCCCCGAAGTGGATCTTCACGCTCTTCAGTTGCAAATTGGCCTCGAAGAACACCTCTTCAAGGCCAGGTAACTTATCGAGGAGATCCTGCAGGCCAGCCAAGGTGATGTCGTCTCGGGGCATGATAGTTGTTGAACTGGTATGCGTGTGGGGTATTGAGCAAGAGTTCCAGGAAACAAGGCAAATGAGTACCGGTACTCACCGTCAGGGGGGTGGGTGGGTGGGTAGTGAAGGGAAGGTGTGAATGGGCAGGCAGGAAAGGCGAGTGGGCTCGAAGGTCCTCTTATCTGATCGAACAGTGACAAGAACGACTTTCTAGTCAGAAGATGCGTCAGTGTTTGATTGACAATAGGGCACGGAGCGGAGAACAATGGGTCGGAACGGCGAGACTCATTTGGGGATTGTACTCGAGTCAGGCCTCGTCTCGCTCTCCGACAAATCAGGGAGCCGTGCGAAGCTTCATGTTCGACGGCCAATCAAGAAGGATGAGCGTTGTCTCCTCGGGCGCGGTGTGCACGAGGCTGGGCCCTGAGCGTCCACACTCCACAGCCCGTAGCGGAGTACTACAGGCTCGACTTGTTTCGGCCTTTTGGCACCGTGACTTCGTGCCCATACACAACCCGCGCGAGGTCGGCATACATGTCGCTCGCTTGAGAATAGTAGGTAAGCTGCGACATACCAGCGGTCGAAGGTACTCAACTTTGCTCTGCTGAAGGTTCATTTTACGCCCCGTACTCATTGAAGAGCAGGCAGATGAAGCCCCGGTGTCCTCCGACATGAAACACGCTAACGCCCGTTTGGTAGAAGTTCTCCACGCTCGAGCTCTGCACTCCAGGCCACTTCCCACAGCAGCACGATCATCGCGCTACCCTTCTCTAGACTCAGAGCCGCTCGCAGGTCACGGTTGATACTCATCATCGCATTCTAACCATGCAAGTGCTTACCGTATGGATCGTTACAGACTCGCCCACGAGCCGGTACCTGCGGGCTATTGTAAGCAGCGTTAGCACAACTTCCCTAGTAGAGATAGAGCAACAGGCCATCGAATTCATACAAGCATCCGCGGAGGAGGAGTGATAGGCGCTCATCTCAACTCAGGTCCCGCTCGCGGCTCGCGCTTGTAACCGCTACAACCACCACGATACCGCGACCTACCGCGACGCACCCATCAGCTGAGCCTCCTTGTGCTCAGACTCGGAAAAGGCACAGTTAGCGCTAGTAGCTCCAGTCTGATAGCATATTTGTGCAGAAGAAACATGTCCGATGACCCGCTTACTGGTCCTCCTTGGATAGCGTACAATCCAGACGGCTCTATACATTTTGGCGGTGTACCCGGTCGCGCCCTACACCACCCCGAAATCCAACGACGGGGAATCAAGCTTGCTGGTGCCTTGAAACCGGTGAGTATCTGATCATATTCTCTGGACTCGTCCTCAGTCGATTCGCAGGGTGTCGTCTTCCGTGCAGGGCCAGACGGTCCTCAGTTCATTATCAAGGTACTCGACCTCCATACCGAAGAGCTGCCCATCTATGAGCGGCTGCTGCGCGAGTCTGACAAGCCACATAACCACACGATTCCATGTGAAATATACCGAGAAGGACACCCGCTGCT
>MU278676.1:0-26940 GCA_022385745.1 Cubamyces sp. BRFM 1775 | reverse complement strand
CTATACTTGCTGACTCTGGTATGTATCGCCCCCCCCCCCCCCCTTCCCCCCGTTTGTCGTCGTTGCTAGGCCTATATTGACCGCCTCGTCAGATGGCGTCCCTCCCGCCCATTCAGAGGCCATTCTCATAGGCCGTGCTTTGGATGGCACCCGTAATCCCAAGACGATGATGGGAATGAAGCTCAGCAACATCACCGGTGTTGTTACGTATCAGGTATGTCCTGAAGGCAACTATGAAAATGACTCTCGATTGACAACGAGTTGAAAGTATGGAAACTACTATATCTTGCCGCTCACGGCACCCAAGGTACTTGAAGTTCCGGCGGCCGAAGTCCCGCCCTCGACGTTGAATTCAAGCATTCACTCATGCCAACTACGTATCGGTGACTACAACGTAAGACTTCGAAATAGATCTATCGTGACTCGTCGACGACGCTCATGCTTGATAGGTCGAGAATATGGGGCCACGCGCTCGCCACATACCACGAATTGCAGCTCACATTGTAGAACATCTGCGTACGCCGGACATCGTGTTCGTGCAGGAGATCCAGGACGACTCTGGGCCGCGCGACAACGGCGTCGTGAGTGCGAACAAGACGCTCACGGCGCTCGTCAATGCGATCAAGATGGCCGGCGGCGTTGTCTACGATTTTGTGAACGTCGATCCGGAAGACAACAAGGACGGCGGTGCCCCAGGAGGAAACATCCGTGTTGCCTACCTGTGAGTGAATAGTGCGACGCCTAGGTCTCTCTGTCTGATCAACACTGAGGAAAGCTGGCGGCCGGAGCGTGTTTCTTTAGTGCCTGGCACGATTGGCAATGCGACGATCGCCACTCAGCCGGTCATCGCCAAGAACGGGCAAGTAGAATTGAGGTGCATACCTTCTCGCCATCTGTGCTAGATAAGAAAAGTTGACCTCTGCTTCTATTCAGCTACAACCCTGGCCGTATCGACCCACTGCATCCAGCCTGGGAAGAGACCCGCAAGCCTCTCGCAGCTGCATGGCAGACTGCAGCTGGGGAGCGCTTCTATACCGTCAACGTGCATTTCAGCTCGAAGCGTGACAGTTCCTCTGCGCAGGGTGATGCACGCCCACCTGTGAATGGACATGCAGAGCACCGCCAGAGTCAAGCTAACGTCACAGCGGTGAGCCGCGCACGCCTACCCAAACACATCACGAGGGGCTCTAGCTGAACCGATGATTCCGCAGACATTCGTGCGCTCCCTGTTGGACTTCGCGCCCAACGCGAGCGTCATTGTCGGAGGAGACATGAACGAGTACCTCGCTGCGCGGGTTGTGCTGCACCCGCTTTCCGCCATGTTGCATGACGCGAATGAGGTTGCAGGTGTGCCTCTGCAGGAGCGATACACGTACGTGTACGATCAGCACACGCAGGAGATCGACCACGTCCTCGTATCGAACGCGATCGCTAACCGGGAAGGAGGGGTGGAGGTTGAGCATGTCCACGTGAACACATGGGCAGAGAGCTATGGTGGGCGCGCTAGCGACCACGATCCCACAGTCGTGCGTTTGTGGGTATGTGACCCGGAAGCGGGTGAGTTGTAGATTGTCGGTGTCAGGTTTCGTGAAGTGCCACTAACATGGACCCATACATAGATGCCATAGAAGAGTTGGGTGCCGACCATGGCCAGATTGTTCTCTAGATGTCCCGTGAATGCCTTGATGCTGTTCCACTGTCTGGCCCTTGAGGCACAATGCTTGTATGATATCAGTTCTGGATTGTAATTCATGTTCCAGTACCGGTGTGCTACTCTCACACGACATTGACGTTCGCTCAGACAGACAGGAGGAACTTCTCAGTACATTTCAGATGTAACGGAAAATGTTGGCTTTCTACACCGACATTTCGCGTCAAATTCTCGATAATCGCCTATCCGCGGGGACGCGGTGAAGTACTCACCACATTGCGCCGATACCCCTCCGCGACCTGACCGTCCTCGAATTCTGCGTTCGCAAGAGAACCCTGGCGCTCCTGCCAGCGTCTCATGATAGCCGCATCTCTCTCTGCGATCGTCATCTTTGGTTTCGGCGGCCCATCTGTCGGGTCCTGCCTGGGAGTAGTGCTATCGCTGGCGCAGCTCGGGTCTCTTTTCGCCGAGTCCTGAGGATGGTCGCGGCCCTGTTCGAGTTGTGGTGAGGGTATACGTATTGACGGATGGCTGCAGAGCTGCTATACCTCAGTGTTGGTCTGGGTACTTTCCACCTTTGCTTGGGCTAGACTCCTTGCAAAAGCGCGGGGGATCCGACTGCCGCGGCGACTCGGATGTAATAAAGATGCGTCTTCTCGGGAGTTCGTTATTACTGGCAGACTGTTGGGTTTGCTCCTAGCGAGACGTGTGAACGGACGCATCGCTGGGAAGTGTCAGTGCATGCGAAAGACTGAGTTTGTGGGCTATATAGTATTCGGTCGCAGCGGCCCCAGCTGCAGCTTTATAAGGTGAAGGCTCCGACTCAGTGACGACACTGAGGCCACAGCGTGACGGGTGCAGAGCGTTACGCGTAGCGTGACCATAGCTCACATGAGCGCGTCCTTTTAGGTCCTTTTGCAACGGACCGAGAAGGCTGAGTCCAGCTGCAGGCCGCAGCGTGTGGCATCAGGCTGGCTCATTAATATTCTTGGCTTACTCCGGTCTGTACCACGATTATCGGGCAGACGCTGCAGCATACGCCATTCTCAGTCTCTCCACCACCTATCACACAACTTCTGCTAGTATTTGCCAAGCTATATCATGTCGAA
This sequence comes from Cubamyces sp. BRFM 1775, assembly GCA_022385745.1. Classification (NCBI taxonomy): domain Eukaryota; kingdom Fungi; phylum Basidiomycota; class Agaricomycetes; order Polyporales; family Polyporaceae; genus Cubamyces; species Cubamyces sp. BRFM 1775. Next base: position 24,180 of record MU278676.1, on the reverse strand, counting down.
CGAAGACATACGTTCTCTCTCTGCAGGCTCTCCCTCTGAGCAACCGCACATCGTCTCCTTAGTATGCCAAGCCAAGAAAGCTCTACAGCAGGGCGAACAGTTGTGCATGGACGCACATACACTGTCCAACGCATCAGCCCAGACCGTAGTAGACATCCTTGCCCTCGACGCACAGGTCCGCTGGATGTCCGAAGCCGTCCTCGATCAGCTCAAGGTGAGCATGCGACGTCAACTGGAGGTAGCCAGCACTAGAACAACGCGCACCGTAGCTAGCCGCACAAGTGGCGAAGAGTATAGAGCTGAAGCGCTCAGAATTGGAGGGCCAAGTACAGGTGCGCTCTCCGCTCGTCGTGCCCGTCCGCACTGACTCGACTCTGCATTCGCAGGAATGGGACACCCTGTGCTCCCAACGCAGCGACGCGCTGGACTCTGTACTGGAATCCCTTGGCAGCCAATACGTCCCGCCTGACTTCCACACCGTATCCGTCGACTCTTCACCATTCGGGAGCCAGAATGGCTCTGAGGACGAGAACGAGGACGACGGCACACCTTTCGGTCTTCCAAAGTCCACTTCGGATCCTCGGCAGAGCCCGACAGACACTATTAGGAATAGGTCCCCCCTCGCAAAACTGGACGAGAAGAAGAGCAAGAGAATGGATAGGCGAAGGTGGAAGACGCTGAGCGACTTCGTGGACGAGCGGGCAATAGAGGACCTATTGGACACTATCGAGATAGACAGGCAGGGTCTTGATGTAGGTCCCTGTCATCTGACCGTGTCTCTCTCTGTGAATCATGAGATCATCAGGATATTCTTGCTCAAACAAGCAATGATCCCGAAGATTTGTTGAGCGCGATAGGAGCAATCAGGAATTCGATACCTGAACCAACTGAGCTGCCGGCCTTCGACGCAATATTTCGGGCACAAGAGGACACCTCCAGCACGATGGCGAAGCATTTAGAATTGCTCGCCCACCACTACGGCAATATGCAGAACGCCATGCACGACTTTGAAGCAGGGGAGGAGTTCAACGAGGAAGATATGCAAGGTATACATGTGCCTCCTCCGCGGATCACTGCATGTTTTGACTGTGTTTGGTAGGTATGAATTCAGACGCAGACGCACTACCTGGCATCATCATCGAACTTGAGGAGGGCGTTCGCTCAATAGTGACCTACCGGTATGTCACCGCTCGCACACGTCGTTCGCGCCCACACACCGAAAGTGATGCATCGTTCTAGTAACAACTTGTTGGAGACCAAGACGGCTGCGCAGGAACGGGTAGAGATTCATCGGCGCATACTGACCGATCTAGACCAGCTCGGGACAATCATGACGGATATGTTAGAGCAGCAGCATGCCGTCGAGGTGCGTGGCCAGGACCTATCGCTCAACTGATGCGATGTGCTGACCAACAAATCAGACGGAGAGCCTGGAATGCCTTGAGCACCTACACATGCAGCTCAGACCGCTCGAGGAACTGCACCACAAGTATACCTCGTATCAATACGCATACAACAAGCTCGTGCTCGAGCTCGCGCGACGGCGACAGTATCGCGAGGCCGCGCAGCGCGTCGTCGCGAACACGATCGCGGAGCTCGACGCTATGGTGGAGGGTGCGCCTATCCCTAACATCAGCTTTCTCTCCGTGTGCGACTTATTGTGGCTCCAGAGGAACGGATCCTCCGTGCGCAGTTCCAGGCCGAGCACGGGCAGTATATCCCGGAAGACGTCTGCTTGTATATCGAGAACCCGCCCAATCGGTGGACGGTGTCAACCTGGAACGACGAGCCTCTCGAGACGTTGCCGGAGATTGAGAACGATCTCATAGAGGAGGTACGTTGGACCATAGGTGCTGTCTGTATCTATGCATCTGACGGATTAATCCACGAAGGCGCAGTACCGGGTGAGCGGCGTTGAGATTGGTATAGGGGCGAGCCAAAGCCTGTAGTATTGACGCTGGTACTTTGGCTGAGGAGTATGACGTTGACTGACGATACTTTCCGAACTGTGGCGTACACTGAGCATGTCCAAACGCGAGAAGCGTTCCACGTGTGCTCGGTTCATATTACAACGCAAGGTCGCCCTCCCGAATGAACCAAGACTTCACCATCGCCCATCGCCCGTCGGCCTCCCTTCTCGCCGAAATATGTGCTGTCATCGACTGATACATAAACGTGGCTAAGGTGAGGGCATGGCGAAGACTTTTGCTGACCGTCCGCGTACCCTGCTTCGGCCGTCTTCTGCGCCATCGCGTATGCGCCCTCTATAAGCTCTAAGGGCGAAGGCTGAGAAGAGTATCGGGAGGCATGCCCGTATCCACGGGTCCTTCCAGCGATAGCCGCCGCCAAGGGAGGTCGAGACAAGATGCGCGGGCACTTGCCTAGTGAGCAGGCGGGAGGCCGCTCTGCGCGACCGCGGTGATGTGCTATGTACAACCCATGCAAAAGCCTGAGCCCCTTCACTAGGATTCCGAGGACGATGCCGACAGCCTTGTCTGAAGGACCGAAGGACTAGGATGTGACCATTCACTGTATCTGCCGCGGCACCAACACCACTCGCGTACCATGAATACGCGTCGAACAATGCATGACGATGTACAACGATACATGCTTTCTGATCGAATGTTCTTGTTATCCATCCGAGAGCATTGTTTGTATACGAGTTCCAACGGACCCGAGTGTGCGGCGCGTGGTTGTGAACGAACGAGGGGCCTATGGGCACATATATATACTTGACTCCGTGTATGCATCCGCAAAGGGAAGTCACTGCACCCATACGGACTTCATCCGCCGCACGCAGTCTAGGAACTGTGGCTCCTCCGAGTCTTGCCTCGCATCTTCCTCGGCCTTGTACACGCCGAGACTGGCGAGCAGGGAGGCGTATTGATCCTCTTGGGCTGGATCGATGACTCCGTACACTTTGGACGAACATCCAAAGGCATGGACCCTGTGGCAGGGTACCTTCGCCCGCATGCTTTTCTGGCTACGAGTGCCTCTGGAGGGGCCCAAATGCTTCGGGGATGCCGTGGTACCGGTGGCAGGCTCGGATGCCCTGACCCCAGTCTTCGCACTATCAGTGTTGGAATGTCCCTGCTTGTCGTCGTCGTCGTCGCCATGCACGCCGAGATGCATTTCAATGGCGATGCAGGGGTGGTCGTTGGCGAGCATTCCCTTAATGCCCTCGACATCCACGTTCCGCCTGTTCACCCGGATGAGGATGAACGTGACATGGGAATGGTCGAACCTCACATCCTTCATCAGCACGGGGATCGCGACGTCCCAGCCGGGCTGCCCGTGGTAGCCTTGGAATGCCATGCCCCGTGCGAGCGCGGCAGCGCCGACGTGCGTGTCGACCATGTTCGCGCGGCCCAGCTGTACGAAGTGCGAGAAGCGCACATAGGCCCCCCTGAATGCTTCTCCGAGAGTTTTGGCTGGCTCCTCAAGCTGCTCCGCGTTGGCAGGGAAACAGCCCCGGATGCTCTCGTGGTGATCTGTGGCGAATGAGGCTTCCAAGAACGTCAGGACGGGGACTTTCTGACTCCAGTTGGTCGCCGCTGCAGGATCACTCAGCGAGTGTTGCGGGGCTTGCGCTTTGTCATGCGCGAAGATCAGGAGGAGCCGCGCAACAAGCTCTCCCCGCTGGCCCTTGTCCAACAGCCCGTGCTTGAACCCCTCTGTAAGGCTACGCACCATGTCCAAGCCGAACTCGTTCATCACTTTGGCTGCAGCGTGAGCGAGGATAGGTTCGGACGGGGTCCCTGCCCGCATGTACTCCCGGTGCTGTGGGATGCTGAACGCGATGAGCGTATGATTGGATAGCAAGTTGTGCATGACGTCGCATGTACTCTCTCGCCTGATGTCGAAGTCGAGGAGAACCCGTGTGGCGAGAGCAGCCAGTTCGACCCCAAGGGATAAGATGTTGACATCGGCGGCCGGGTCTTTGTGGGCACGGGAAACCTCGACATACTGTTCAGGAATACGGCCGACGAGTTTCGTGAAGGCGAAGTCGATGATCCCAGCCCACTCACCTGGGCGACATAAAGCGATGGGGTACGATGTGATGCACCGGACTCCTGCTGAGCTTGGGCGGACTCGGACAGCAGCCATGTGTTGCGAGCTGTAGACTCGGGCGCCGCGTTAGATTCAGGTGTCGGGCCTACGCCCACGATGCTCGCTGTAGTCGGTGTACCCGTCCAATCCATTGCCTGGCGCTTTGACCGCTTGCGGGTTGTCGTAGTACCGTCGACAGCTAAGTCCGCACTTTGCTCTTCGCGTGAGCGTTTTGCACCAATGTGAGATGACTGCGTCTCCCTCGCAAGTGCTGCTGAGGAAGGAGGGGCAGGTGTGGACGCGTTGACAACTGCTGCTGTCGCATCTTGAAGTGGTACCGGAGGGGCGTCACGAGAATCCACGGCCATAGCAAGCTGAGAGGGGGCAGACGGGGGTCCGAAGAATCTGTTTGCATATTTAGCTATATACCGCTACCACTACACAGACTCTTCAGCACGAGAGAGCTGCAGAACTATCTAGGATTCCCGGTGGAGTTGCGCTGGCCCCGTTGAGTATTACAGTGAGACGTCGTATCGCGCAACGCGCACGACAGTCGCGGCTTGCGCTGCACGCGGGTTGAACCTAATTGGGCAACACAGGGAGGTAGCCAATGGGCGCTGCTTACTTAATGGGCCCAGGGAGCTCGCGAGCTGCTCGGTCACTCGACTCGACTCGACTCGACAGACGAGTTTCTCGAGCTCTCCTCCGAGTCGAGCGAGTTCCGAGTCCAACTCACCTCGACAGCAACACTACGTCCGCTCATGTTAAGGGCCAATCGAGTCTCACATCACGTGATCACTGATAAGCGACGGCGGAGCGTGAGAAAACCGAACAACCACTTGTTCTTCACTACCACCATCTTGTGTCGTCGAGCATCCCACTCAGTCCTTCTCTAAGCAACTCAATACAGCCATGGATTCGAATCCAATGGAGATAGTTGGCGAGGACCAACTGCCAGACGCCCAGATGCTTGCCAGTCTCAACAAACGGATTCATCGCGAGATGGAAGACGTGGGGATTCCAACCAGAGACCTGTTCTACCTCAGGGACGCCCTACAAGTGGTGCAGGAGCAATGCGGATTCAAGCTCCTGAAGACAGCAGCGGACAGGGAATGGTGCCATGCTCACATATCCCAACTTGGTGACATGGTGCAGGAAGCCTACCAGAAGGCAGACTATAGTGCCTTGATACGACTCAGTACGTCTCGAGAATGATGGACTGCACATTAACTCCTGACATGCTGAGCACGTATTTGCTATCGCACCAGAGTACATACGTGAACAAGCAGGATGTCCCAAGCCTTGTACACCCAATACCCAGCCAGTTATTCGCTCAGAACCGTCTCTAGATAGCGCCGCTAAGAGGGTCCTGCAGGGTGAGCATTGTACTTCTCACAACCTCATCTTCGTTCATTGTAACTGATGCCCTTGCCCGTGAATAGCAGGTGCACAAATGGCCCATTGCAGTTGCCCAACGTGACACTGACTGGTTCATTAGCGGTGATCCAGGGCTGGTCCGCGCCATTCATCGGTGAACATCATGTCGCTCTAGCCAGCAACATTCGGAACATGTACTACGGCACCAGCGCGCGCAGTGAATATATGGGCCACGCAGCTGTTATACAAAGCTCGGGGTCCGGCAAGTCGCGCCTCATCCACGAGGTTGCTGGGGACATATTCACGATTCCGTTCAACATACGAGACCCCAAAGAACATCTTAACAGTAAGCCTCATCTCAGCCTCTCACGCACTCTGATACTTGTTCAACACATGCATGGTAGATGGCACTTATCCTCCGACCGACACTGCGGTACATAACCTGCTCATTGAGTGGGCGTCCAAGTATAGTGGTCTCGCGCTCCAGTCCCGGTTTAGTGGTTTCCTCCAGGTGGTATTCGAGGAGATCACGAAGGAATTGCGTGGCATGCTAGCCTCCCGCAGCGGCGATACAAAGCTTCCTCTTGAATGGCGCGAATACCTGACTGCACACCGAGACGCGCTATACAGCAGGGTGGCAGTGTTAGCGGTTGGTAGTCTGCGTCACTTGATACTATTGGACATCCATTGAATGCTTGCTCTCCAGAAAGTGAAGGACGATGATATCAGCGCTAAAGAGCAGAAGGTAGGGCTACTCTCGGCTGATCAATTCGCTCTCTATTCAACATAGACCCTAGAGTATAGCGGACCATCTTGCCGCGGACATACCTCAGCAGGCGCAGGATGCCTTGGAAACACTTGTCAAACTCGTTTGCACCTCTTCCGGCTGTTCGGCTGATGAGCCCGCTACGGTTGGGGGGTCTTCTGACTTCAAAGAAGCGCCACTTGCTACCTGCGACGTGTTACATGCGGCTTTTAAATCCAAAACGATTCAATCCGAAACGATTCGGGGGGATCCCATGGGTCGCATCAAGATACTCCATATCCTCATGTACTTTGACGAGGCGCATGTGCTGGCAGAAGGACTGTCGAGAATCGTGAAGGCATCCTCAACGAGCGCAACGGTCCCCACCTTGACGGACACGATGGAGACGGACCCGACCTCAACGAGCACGATGGACCATTCGATGGACACGGTGGACACGATGGACACGATGGACAAGATGGCAGTGGACATGACGTCAACGGGCACCAACCAGAACAACGCGTCAGAGCCGTCTTCGTCTCCAAAGCAAAAGAAGACAGCGCTTGATATCCTCATCAGCGCGTTGGACGACTGTCGTGACTTGGGCCTGTTCACTCTCTTCATGTCGACACAGTCGTCGCTCGAACATTTGGCGCCGTCTGCTGTCCACGCCCGCTCCTCTCGTTACTGTTCGCTTGCCCCTAGCATGCATGCACCTATCACAGAAACCCCTTTCGATTGCTTTGGATCCAAGCAACTTGTTCCATCGAAGTTATATTGCAGAGATGTATGTGAGACACCGTTCATGGCATGCTTTGGACGGCCAATGTGAGCCACTCTCTGTCTCATTGTGTCGTTCATTCAAAAATTTAATCGTTCACACAGGTGGCGGTCCTTGATGATGCCGTACACCAACCGGGTGCTTGACAAATTCAGTATCGACCGCCCCAATCCCCCCCCCTATCACGAGTTCGGAAGTACTGCGATGCGGCAGGCTCTCTCTTGACGTGCTAGAGCTTGCACGCCGCAAGCTACTCTGTAAGGATGAGATAAGAATGCCGATCGACTCGCATACAGTTGCTGCTCAAACAGCTGTTCTCGACGTCCGCATCATGCTTTCATTCGAGCCTAGTCGGGAGGCAGCCCATCGCCATGAAGAACAGCTTGTCGCGAGCCACATGCGCATTGCCTACTCCGTTCCCAAGGACCGCATATATCTCCGATCGGGGTACTCGTCGGAGCCAATCCTGGCCGAGGCAGCTGCTCGTCAATTGCATGAATGGTGGTGCCAGTGCCTGGGACTTGGGCCATCGGCCACAGGAATCGATGTCATCGATCGCCTTCGAGACACGACTGATATTGGCCCGGCGGTGCAGATCCTACGGAAAACCTTGGACCACGATTTGCTCTCCCGAGGCGAGGTCGGCGAGGTCATCGGGCATTTATTGCTGACGCTTGCCAGAGATTCCGCCACTTGCGCGACTTCCTCAGACTCCGATGACCCCCATTTCAGTAACCCCGTCCCCGTGACCACCTTCATCGAGCAACTTCTCTCCGAGCCGTTCGCCAAGGACGTCCTCACAAGCAAGCCAGACAACCTGCCAGCCAACGCTCCGAGAGTAGATCTAACATTTGCTGAGGTGTTCAAGGATGCCGTGGTGAACTTCACTCACTTCGCGAAATGGGCCGATGACTCCGCATTGAGCCAGGACACTGCGCTCGGGTGCTTCATCCGCTCGATGGCGGTTATATGCCGAAACAACGCTGCCACGGGTGACGTCTTCATCCCTGTTCTGATGAATAAGGACGCTGCACTCAACGCCAGTGTCATGACGGGTATCATGGTTCAATTCAAACTCCGCGCGCACTCTGGGACTATAGCAGCATACGCCATCGATGCCACGAAAGTCGGTTTGTTCAAGCAAACCCCCGACGATGATGAGACACAGCGACACCCCTACATCACACTCATCATGGAGCTTGGAGTCAATTCCGAGCCTCCGCTGCTCGCCTCACTCCCCGTCAAGCCGGAGTCAAAGGAGTCAATCTATGTGAACAAGAAACTCGGCGAGAAGACGCCAGTTTCGAACGCGGGCACACCACTTCAAGATACACCTTCTAAGGTGGTACTGATACCACCGGCGCCGCGCCGAAGAAGGGGAAGTGCCTACCCTCGCTACAGCATCTACGTCTATGGTTGCTCGCCGACGGTTTACCGAGTCATCAGCAAGAACGAACGCGGGGTGTACAAGCATATGCTTGGTGGCGGCAAGCTCCTGGCCGAGGACCCCTGGCAAGACCCTACGTCTCTGAGGCTGGTGCGGATGTTGAAAACATTCTTCGCCATCGGACACACAAGCTGGCATTGGCTATGCCATATGCGGCTTAACACGGACTTGCCAGACAAATCCGATGATGAGGCTGGTGTGGTTGTTTCAGCTGGAGGCGAGGACGGTTCAGGCGACGACAATGATGGGGATGTTTTCATGGACTGATGTAAGCGATGTACGACAAAGGAATTTCAGAGTTGCTCTAGTTTGTTGGCAAATTGCAGCTGGTTCGGCGCGGCGATAGCCCAAGATCTTGTCGTCTTGTGTCGCTCGAGCGGCCTTGAACTTTGGCAATATTACATATGTCATACGCCCCCAGGGCGAGTTGTCTGACATCTGTGGCCAAGCGATGTCGATGCGCGACCCACTTCCGGACGCCTTCGTGTTGCGACCATGCGTTGTATACACTATATACTCGCGTCAACTCCACTCGATACATCTCCATTCGTGGAGAGAACGACGACAAAGATGTATGTAAGTAGCAGGCAGCAACGTCGAGTGACAATTTGCACCGAGTTATGAAAGGACACCAAAAATGACAAGATACTACACGTTAACGATACAGCACAATCAAAAGGGCCACGTCCGTCGACTACCAAGCGATCTTTCATACACACCACACAACAGTTAATGCACAATTGAATACTATACCATCCGTGTGTCCATCACAATGAATCTTCCTCAGGCTCGAGCTCACGCCTTCCCGCTCGCCGCCTCCCCCGCCTTCATCCGCTGCCCCTCCTCCACCTTCTCATGCTTGCCCTCGATCTTCCCGAGCAGCACCTTCGCCTCGCCCTTCATCTTCTCCATGAAGCTCGCCTTGCGCGCCTAGCCCTCCTCGGACGAGCCCACGAGCAGGTAATGGTTTGCTGCCTCCGGAACATCCACTGCATACATGCGCGCCGGTTCCGCCTAGGGACCCTTCTCCCCCTGCTCAACTGCCCACCGAATCTATTCCGCCGTATCTGCGCCAGGAGGGGGTCACAGCCCATTCCTGAACCGCATATCCCTCCGCCGCAAACCTACATCCCCCCACCACAGCCATATTCCCCTCCCGCGCAGTCTTACATACCCCCGACACAGCCCCCATACGTGCCTCCGGCGCAACCTGCCATCGCTCCGCAACCTTACGTTGCAAGCAGCGGCTCACACGCATACATACCCTCAGCAGCCGTATCCTCCTCCCCAGGCGTATGGGCCGCCCCCACCATTGCAAATATACGGATCGCCTCCTTGACACTACCAGCCTCTCGCGCAGGCATACATACCTTCCCCAGTACCACCCCCTGCTCCTTCGTACTCGGCGTATGGATACCCACCGCCTCCATCAGGAAAACGCGTATGGATCTGAGGCCTCTGTGTGCCCTGTGGAAGGGGTTTTAGTAGCCCAAGATCTAAGATTTCTAAGAGGGATAAGACGTTCTGCACAGTCTTGGCCAGATGTTACAGATCTAGTCAGAAGCCACAGAGACCGTCAGATCGTAAGTTATGTCAGACAACATCAGATGATTGCTGTATGCTTTCATGGCACACATTCCAGATTTACAGATTAAACCGCTCTATTATAACCATTGCTAGCATCATATATACACAAGAATAATGGGTATAGGCCTAAGGCGTAGATTCGTATGATGCATCGAAGTCGCAGAACGGGGGTATACTGGTGGTATTGATATCAATCATCTGATATCTGTTCAGTGACCTGCATGAATAGGAGCCATGCAAGATTGACTCACCGTCCTGTTCAACAGGTGGGCTGCTGCGGTCGAATGCCTCAGGCGCCTGAGCAGTCGACGACTGCACCCTACGGACCTTCACCACGCCCATATAGCATGACGCCATCTTGATCAGAGCCCGGAATTTGGCTGGCTTTGCCACAAACCGATGAACCGCCGTGTCGTACCAAGATTCGGTGAGAGCCTCTGCAGCCTGCTTGTTGAACCCGGCACCCGCCTTGTACTTACCCTCCCTAAACCTAGGGAAGGCCTTCTGGACCTATTGTGTACCCGAGTAAGCCTCCATTAGTACGCATGCATACGTGTCGCTTACCGCCGCGGTGGCTAAGGCGAGTGCACCTGCGGGATATCCGTAGTTGTACATGGAATCCCTTGTTGCTGTGAGATGGGTAGCGAAGGTCTTGAGGATGTAAATTGATTGCAGCTTGCTGTGCGCAAACTGAGGCTGAAAGGAAGCAGGTTAGATGTCAGACGCAGATCAAGAAGCAGATGGGCGTACATCAGGATGCGGCTTGGCCCAGAACGCCTCGCCGCCATCCGCAACTGCAGCGTCGACCCAGTGGCGGACAACCGACGGCTGCGGTGAGGTGCCAAACTTGCGCATGAGCTCCTCACCGATCGCTGTGATAGCTGCGTTGGACATTCCGGTACGCCAGTCGTAGACCTTCTGTTGAATCTGATATGTGTTGTGAGTTGCGCAGTACTGACAGGTAGTATAAGAAGGGCTCACCAATCTGTACACTGTGTCTTGCTTTGTCACCCGGTAGGCGGTACCGTCATCGCACACCATGTCGATGACGTCTTGGCACATCATAAGGAAATCGTCACGATCTTCGTCTTGAAGATCCCAGGGGTTGCGCTTCGACCCCACACAGTCCAGCACGGTGGGCACGATCTTCGCCGAGAAGACGGACTTGATCATGTCGGGTAGGTTGGTTGCGGATCGCGATTGGTCCTCTGGCATCTCGTTCGGTGAGCGGCGGCGTTGACGGGGAGTCTTCGCTGGTGAATTCACGGAATCTGCCAGGTCCATATCAGCCAGCTCAGCAATCACCTTGGGCTACAATGCTGAAGGTGAGTTATTGACTGAATAGTGATACAATAAGATGCACCTGGCCTGGACGCTCAGCTGCTGTGATGGCGTACTGGTGTGTCATGACAACGTCTCTGTCGCTGAACGCAGCCAGGGGTTCATTGTGACACTGAGCCGTTGGGATATTGAGAGCGTCGCGCCAGCCTGAACGCGGTCCACCCGAATGCGTACTGGATCCGCTAGCATGAGTCGAACGCTCATTGCCTGGGGGCCTCTGCCGCGGGGCTCGCCAGTCATCGCGGAATGCCGATGAGTTGCTCGACTTGGACTTCTTTGCTGGCGCGCGAGGGCTGTTGAGGAGTGAGTATGGCAGGCACCGCGCAGATGGTACCACTGACCCCTGAGGTGATGGGGATCGCTGTTCTTGACGCTTCCGCTTCCGGGTGGTGTCATCGTCCAAGTACGCCTGCGTGTTCTGAGTCACGCCCTCGTTCAAGTGCGTGCGCGTGCTCCGGGTCGCGCCCTCGTTCAAGTGCACGCGCGTGCTCCGGGTCGCGCCCTCATCCAAGTGCGCCTGCGTGTCAGAGCTGTCAGGTAGCAATGAGCATCAGTGGGCATCCACTGAGGGCGCGAGGACTTACCGGGTAGGAGACTCTGACCGACGCTGCTTCCTATGAGCGTCAATCTTCAGACGTTCGCTGCGGTCTCGCTTTCAGCCGTCCTGTCGCTTTCCACCCCGCTTTGTGCCCCCAGAGTGTTTCTTGTTGTTCCGTTTGTTCCGTTTTGCCTGAATACAATCAGTAAGACCACGAGCGTGAAACAGCCTGAGGTTAGTGGGGACTTACCGAACGTTCAACATCAACGTCGCTCTCGCCATCCAAGTCGGACACCTCCTGGGAGTTGCCGGGTTCCTTGCTAGAACACGCTTGCTGCTGTGCAGGCGCTCGCTTGTTGACGCTACCAGAATCCTGGCGCTTCGCAGACTGCCAACGAATGAGTGTGCGGAGATCCGATGTGTATACTACCTTACCTTTGGCCTGCTGCGAATGCGTGCAAGGGCAGCTTGGAGGTCGTCGCTCTTGAGGTCCGAGCTTGACTGATAGTCGACTAAGGGGCTGTCCATGTGTTCCTTGGATGCCGTGCTAGGGATGGGAATTTGATCGCGGACGGTGGGATTCTGAAGCGCGCGGTTACGCAATCAGGCAGCCGCTCTGAAAGAGGACGCTATGAACGTAACGCACCGGTGAGGGGGTGCATGCCATCACTGGTATATGGCGCAGTTCACGCTCTTCTTCAAGCTCTTCGGCCTCCTGACGATCTTCGAGCTCAGCAAGCCGCTTGATGCCTTCGGCAGCATGAATGGCTCTTTGCACCTTTTCTGCGTCTCGGTGTCCCTTCTGGGCGGCTTGTTCAGCTGCTTTCTGGGAAGCTGATGCGGAAATCTCCGCGCGAGAACCGCGCGTCCGTGGTGCGAGGCCAGCTGCAACCGCGGGGTATGCGTTCCTCGTGCTTGGCCTAGTACCATAGTGGTGGCGTGCTGTTGGTGAGTGGTGAAATCAGCATGGTCTCGTATGCCGTCACAGAATGTGAACGTACTGGGGACCTCGGTGACGTTCACATCCTGGGGACGAGATGGAGACACCGATGCAACCTTTTTGTAAAGGCGTCACATTGGTGTCGGACTTGGTGAGCGAGACTGCGGTGGGGATTCGGACAACACTCTGTTGTGAGGGTGTGGTGCCATAGCCCGAGTCCGAATACTGGCCGCCAAGAGAGGAGAGAAGTAATAGAAAACGAGCGGATAGAGACAGAAAACGAGTGTGTGAGTAAGAGAACGTATGCGCGAACAGTTCAAAGAGTGGGCTGGATAGATATGCCAAGGGATATGAGTGCCAGCTGGAATATGGGAGAAACGAAGCTTTAGAGTTCAGACTTAGAGTTGTGGGCGTAGCAACGCTCCCCCTCTCTCCTGCCAGATCTGGATACCCTAACCTCGGTCACGCTAGGCCACCTCGCACACTTCGCATCCTCTCTCACCCTCTCTCTCTCTCTCTCGGTACGCTCTATCCAAGGCTCTGCTCTTTTTCTCATACCTTGTCCACTCTGCTTCCACGCTATGGCTCGCTTTTGTAATATCTGCAGCCGCTCGTTCCCCACTCAGCGCGGATTCCAAGCCCATTGCACGAGCTATCACCGCCATCCAAAACCGAAAGCATTGCCACGGGTGATACAATACCATCCCCTGCTTTCAGGTACATGCCTTTACAACACTATCTACGTGTTTTTGTCCGCTAATTATCTCACCATAGCGCGACCATGCAATGCTGAAGGCGAATATCTTGAAGATCCGGACGCTCCACCACCTCCGCACGACATCCGCGAGGGCTTCGACCCCTTTCCAAACAGGCCATCGTTTGAGGCGGGTGAGCTTCTGTACGAGAAGATGGCGGCATCCAAGGGAGATCTGGAACAGCTCTTTCGGATTCTCCATGCCCAGAAGATCCTCGACGGTCACAACGCTGAAGACAATGCTCTCTTCTCCTCCCATCAACACCTTCTAGACATGATTGACGCTATCCCCTACGGCGACTCCGAGTGGACAACCTTCATCATACGTTACACCGGTGCCGTCCCTCCCGATGCGCCCAAATGGCAGCAAGAATCCTACGTCGTTCATGCACGCAATTCACGTACAGTGGTTGAGAACATGGCATCCAACCCCGACTTCGATGGCTCATGGAACACACGTCCATATCGTGAGTTCGACGAGCACGGTACACGCATATACTCAAACCTTCTGTCTGCTCATTGGTCATGGAAGCAGGCGGTACGTACCTGACCTGAGTCTGATAGCTGATTGCGCTGACCTTTGCTCCTGTAGGATCTCATTGCGCAAGACCCGGAGACCCACGGCGCAATGTTTGTACCGCTCTGTATCGCTGCAGACAAGACAACCGCGTCAGTAGCCACGGGCAACCAAGAGTTTCATCCGGTCTATCTCATGGCCGGGAATGTCACCAACGAGATGCGACGTGCTCACCGTGACGCAGTCGTGCCGGTCGCGTTTCTACCTATTCCAAAGGGTATGTTGATCACTCATCTTGTCGTATACATGCTGAGGTCTAACTTGACGATCCAGCCGAAGCAGAGTACGCCAACAGTCCTGACTTTCGGCTATTCAAAAAGCAGGTGTACCATCTCGCACTCTGGCTTCTCCTTGACCCTCTCCGCCCTGGCATGACTACGCCCCAAGTCCTGCGGTGCCCAGATGGCCATTTCCGTCGTTCTGTCTTCGGCATAGGTCCGGTCATTGCCGACTACCCGGAGCAGGTCTACCTCTCCGGGATTGTTCAGGGCTGGTGTCCAAAGTGAGTCCATGTCATCACCCCCTGTCAGTACAGCTTATAGTTCATCTTTTCAGGTGTCAAGCACTTCCTGATGAACTAGACGGTGTCGGAGTTTCCCGCTCACGAGCACACACATGCGAGCTCTGGGAAACATACATGTTTGACCCTGGGACATTATGGGACTCATTCGGGGTTGTCAACGACGTCACGGTGCGTTCATTAGTGCCAGGTTTACCTGCTTGAGTAGCTAACCTCAGCTACTGTGCCAGCCTTCTACGTATTACTTTCCATGCGCCGACATCCACGAGCTCTTGACGCCGGACCTCCTGCATCAACTTATCAAAGGTACTTTCAAGGATCACCTCGTTGATTGGGTCGTGACGTACATCCGTCTGAATGCTGCCACCGAGCGTGAAGCAAACCAAATACTCGACGACATTGACCGACGGTATTGATTTCCAAGCTCAGCTCCAAGGCAGGCCTGCTGACTGTTTCGCAGAATAGCAGCGGCTCCCACATTCCCAGGCCTGCGAAGGTTCCCTCAAGGCCGGAACTTCAAGCAATGGACTGGGAACGACTCGAAAGCGCTGATGAAGGTACGTAGCCTCACTGATATCTTGTTTGTGAGTGTCTCACTGATCCCTCTTGACACGTGCGTAGGTCTTCTTGCCGGCTCTGAGCGGATATGTTCCCGACGCCATGATACAATGTCTTGCTGCGTTCTTCGACTTTGCCTATCTGGCCCGACGACCCTCGCATGACACCACCTCCCTCGATGCTATGGACACTGCACTGGCACGCTTTCGGCAGCTCTGTGTTGTCTTTGTTGAGACAGGAGTCCGCCCCGATGGGTTCTCACTCCCCCGACAGCACGCACTTCTACACTACACACAAATGATCAAGTTGTTTGGTTCCCCCAACGGTGTGTGTACCTCAATCAGTGAGTCAAAGCACATTGCAGCTGTCAAGCGTCCATGGCATGCATCTAGCCGGAACAAACCACTCCTCCAAATCCTCGTCCGCAACACCCGTCTATCCAAGTTGGCAGCATTCCGTGTCGAGCTTGGTCGTCGTGGCCTTCTGCATGGTGATGTTGTCTCTGATGCTCTCCATCAGGTCAGTACTTAATAGGGCCCAAGTCCATGGTCAGCATCACTGATTATAAGATAGATTGGCCAAGCACCTCCTGAAGATGAGCAAGTCTTAGAGGAGGAGCATTTCATGGAAGAGCAAGACATTGCTGATGCCCATGGGCCTCATGTTGAGTCACATGTCTATCTCTCATTGCGCACAGGTGTGTTTTCCTCTCCTACATCATAGGCTTACTAACAATCATTTCAGCACAACAGGGGAGGGTCAGCACCATTGCCCAAGACCTACAGGTTCCTGGGCTGCATGCATTGGTCCGGCGCTTCTTGCGAGAACAACTCTATCCAGGTATTGATGACCCGGATGAGGCTGTTCCGCTCAACATCTGCCCCTGGGTGCCACACTCCTTGCATGTCGGTGTGCACAGAGTTGCCACAGCGACCTTCTTTGCTCCAAGTGAGTTTTGTGGTTCTGGTGGTATGCACTCAGAGGCCATTCGGTGCACTCCACAGTGGCGTTAGGAAGGGCCTCACTATGATACTGTCTTTGTGCAGTTGAGTGATGATCCTGGGATGTATGGGATGGGTATTGCTCGTGTACGCAGCTTTCTTTCTTTTACACATGATTTTGTGCTTTACAAGTGTGCTTTGGTTGAATGGTTTGAGCTTGTAGGAGATGAGCCAGACCCTGTGATGGGTATGTGGGTTGTTGAGCCAGATATTCAAAATGGGGAGCGAGCCATTAGTTTGATTTCTATTGATTCTATACTGCGTTCATGTCATCTCATTGGTTCTTATGGACATACCCGTATACCCAATGATTTTTGTTTCTCTGATACTTTGGATGCATTTCGTAGATACTATGTAAATCCTTATGCAGATTACCATATAAATGAGCTGTTAAAATAATCTAAGGGTTACTTGTGAATGCTGAGCAGAACACTAGTACTTCTATCACATCTGATCATATCTGACACATCTGTTAAAATCTGTCAATCTCTGGCAACATCTGACACCTCTTCTGAGTCTGCCAGTTCTGCTTGACTTTATCAGGGCACACAGAGGCCTAAGATCCATACGCGTTTTCCTGATGTCCCACTTGTGTAGCAGGGTCCGTACCTTTGGGCACGATACAAGTCAGCCCTTCCGCTTCCCAATGAACCACCTGAGGGACGCACGCCTACTGCATCCCACCATCATTCCCATCTTCCAGGGCCGCCGCCTACGCACCCGTCATTATCGACAACGCGGAATACCTCGCCCCCTCCCCCTTCTAAAGGATCACACATCGCATCAACCCCTGCTGCAACTCCAAGGCCTGCCCAGACCCAGATGCATTCACGCAGCCCCAGCCGAGAAGAGCGCGATCGTCTCTGTCGCACTCGCGGTTCGCTAGCGATCCGGTGACGCGACAGAGAGAGGTTCAGGCGGGATAAGACAGGGATGAAGTCTGTCCTTTGCGAGAACACTGGGCTCTTGCCCTACATGCGGTTCGTCTTATATACGGTACGGGAGAGGTCACGGGAACGGGTGTCTAAAAAGGGAAGGTGAGGGAAACAACATCTAAAAGGAGCGGGTAAGGTCAGTGGTTAAAGGGGAGTAAAAGGAGCGATTAGAAAGAGTTAAGGGTATGACGCGAGAGCGGTTCGTTACATACGCCCTCCGGCTATCGTAGCACGATAGTCTACATGTGTTCGGTACCTCCGAGGTTGTCCAGCTCAGAATCCACCATGCGGATGTCGGAATCGCCGGAGGCTGAAGCGCTAGGCACAGCGGTGAGGGCAGAGGGGCCCGTCGTGACTGAGGCAACAGAGACGGTGGCTGCAGCAGGGGGGTTCGTGCCAAGCGGAGTGACCGTCGACGTGGAGGCGTTCTCCTGAGTGGACGAAATGGTCGAGGAACCAGCCGTGGTAGTCTGGGACGCCGCAGAGGGCACGAGTGTCAGGTTGGTGGTAGCAGTGAGAGTGAGAGGCTGAGCCGAAGGGCCGGCACCGCTGTCGTCGACCAGCTCTTCCTCTATCGGAGGAAAGTATGCGGGGTCGTCCACCTCGAAGTTGAAGAGGTTCGGGTCATGGGGGTCGAGAGGGAGGTCCGCGACTGCGTCGGTCAGGACTGAACTGGCGCGAGTATGAGCGAGGCGCCCAGCAGTGGCTGCGTTGTGGGCGGCTATGGCGCCACGAGCTGCCTTGTTGTTCCTCTGCTTCTGGATATGGTATGCTTTCTTGTCCTGCTCCTGAGCGAAGGCACGCGCGGCATAGGTCACCAACTGACGGTATGTGCAGTCGTCTCGAGTCTCGTCTTCCTCGCGTTGTGGAAGAACCAGCACTGAAGGTATCTTGGGGTGAGTGATAACAATCTGGCCAGACTCGTTTGGGAGACACGCGAGGGCGTAGGTGTTTGACTCGTCGAGTCACCAGAGTCGTTCAAACATCGAGTATCCGCCCGGGATGATGTCCAAGGACGCGTCGAATTTGCCTTGGCGTAGGGTCTTGTCGAGAGAGAGGATGTGTCAGATCTGGTCCCGAACGAACCGGTAGACTAGGTTGTTGGTCGTGTTGGTGGCAAGGATGTCCCCGGTGGCGGGGTCGATGCTGAAGTGAGGCGGGAGCCGACGGATTGAACACGGCATTTGAACGAGTGGAAGAGGGTGGACGAAAGGGAGGAGAAGGTTCCGGGGGAAAGGAGTGTGTGTAGTGGGGAGATGGATATCAGGAGGATGTTGGATGACGGAGTTGAGGACGGGGGTGAAGAGCTTCTAGGCTGACCTCCTCGACGTCTTTAATAGGTCCATCAAGGCGGGCAAGCTCTGCTAGAAGCAAGTCAATCATCCCGACAAAGACTTGGGGATCGTCAGGAGGACTGCCCGATCCATCGGGCAGGTCGGCAATATTGTCCACCCCGTTGGCCTCAAGGTACAGCTTCAAGGCTTCCAGGTGGCTTACTGACAAATATGGCACCCAGGTGCGATTGCCTGACTTCCATTTGGCTTCGAACAGTGCCTGGACACCAGATCCATGGTGAGTAATGAGCTTGCTAATAGCCCATTCATTCTCCTTATCCTCCAGGTCAAACACTTGTGTGTCCAACCTCCCAGGGAACAATCGGTCGTCGTTTGGCTCATGGACTCGAAGCAACGAGGCGTGAAAGACATCATGGATGCCTCGTCGTCGCAACGAAGGCGGCAGCTCGAGTCGGAATGAGCTGTTCCCGAAATCGCGCAGGATCCGGTAAGGTCCAACGTACTTAGGGGCTAACTTACGCGCTAACCCTTTTGGTAGGGACATGTTCTTTGTAGAAACGTATACGAGATCGCCCTCAATGAATGGCGCAGGGTGCCGCCGACGATTCGTGTCGCGAGTTTGCTTCACCCGCACCGCTATCAAGCTGTCATGCGCAGTCATGACCGCGGCTTTCACTTTCTGTGCATACGCTCGCACGCCTGGATACTCATCAGGCTGAGCATGTTCCCAGATCATCGGGCACGGCATTCGTCTGCTATTCAGGAAAAAGGGTGCGTAGCCCGTCGAGTCGGATTGTGCCATGTTTATAGTGAACTCGATTGCGGGTAGCTTGCTAACCCAGTCACGTTGATTAGAACCAACACATTGCCGCAGCATCTGCGAGACGGTGCGGTTTGCGCGTTCGGTTGATCCGTCTGACTCCGGGTGGTATGCGCAGCTCAATGCCTATGAGCTTATGCAGGTGAGTCCAAAAGGAACTCGTGAAGAGGACGTCGCAGTCACTAATAATCGCTTTCGGCAGACCATGATGCTTATAGATCTCCAAGAAGACGAGTTCCGCTACATCACGCGCCCTGTAATTAGTACGACTAGGTACCAAATGGACCATGCCAGTAAGCAAATCAATAATAGTGGTGACTGCGTCAAACAATCCGTCTCGGTTCTTTGACTCAGGCAGTGGTCTGACGAAGTCAATTCCGACTGCCTCCCAAGGACTACTAGGGACCGGGAGTGGGTTCAGAAGCTGTACGCTTCTGATTTGCTGGCTTACTCCTCTTGCAAGTCATGCAGGAGTCACAGTACTTCTGCACATCCGTTAGCAGGGTTTTCCACCACACGTGGTCACGCAAGAGGCTTGCAGTCTTGTGAGAGCTGAGGTGCGCTAGGAGTGAGTGTGCGTGCGCGATCACAATTTCGCGCACACTTCGGCCATTGACTATGACATTCGGGATGCATAACAGGGACCGTCCTTGATCTCGGAGCAAGATCAGGCCGTCTTCAAGTTCGAAGTCCTTGAATTGCTTCGGGTTTGTCAAGATGTTGCCGAAGAACGGGTCTTCATTATAGCGACCTCGGATTTCGTCCTGCAAGTGGATGCCGTCGGCCGAGCTCGTGATGTAGTCCAGCAGAGGCTCATCTGAGCTTGCCATTACTGGCTCAGTCGGCTTGTCAACGGTCGGAGCGGGTTCTCCTTCCGTGGTATGCGTATTAGATGTGTCCTCCGTATCTGGTAACTGACTTGTTTGCATTGCAGGCTGAGGACTGGTGATTGGACCGTGATGTGCGATCCTCTCACCCTCCTCTCGTTCTACACGGGGACCGTGGAGAATGAGACGCTTGATACGTTTCGAGAATTCTTTGGCAGTCTCAGGACAACCCGTCTCCGGCAGTGGATTGTCAACCTGGCGACGTTTGGCCTCATGGTCATCATGGACGCACCCCCCGTTCTCAGCCATCTGCTGCTCTGGCATCCTGTGTGGCCGTCGGTGCTGAGCAATGGGCAGCCGTGGCTCCTCAATGGCATGTGTACTAAGTGGTGCCGCTCGAGGTGCTGGAGCCTTCCGTACGCGCTCAGGGCGCGTCTGTCGACCTGTCTCTGTGTTTGCGAGCTCAATCGCTGCCCGCTGTCATGCACCAATTTGGATTGGTACCTGGACATGGCAAATCAGCGCGAGTCAAGTGGGAAAAGATTAGCTAAAAGTCACGTGTCGGACCTGAGTAAGCGGATGACTGAGCAGCAACGTGATCTCAAACGTGGCACAGACGCGCAGTCAGTCAGCTTCTCATCATCACCCATCATGGTCGGCGTGTCATTCGATCTTCCCTTGGCTGTCCAGCATGCGATTCCCCGAGACGTCCAGCCAGACCAAATACCCCGCTGCCCCGTAGTAGCCTATGGCCTAGACCACCACGTTCTTTTCCGACCAGACGGCCTCTTCTCACATCGGCTACATCAGGAAAAACCTCACATGGCAATAATCCCAATTTGCTCCTAATTTCTACTTACTAGGGTCAAGCGTAAATAGTTACAAGCGGCCAGCCTGAGTACGATAAATCTCTGTGTGTTCTTCAGTTTTCTTGATCTCCGCCACAGTTCGCTCACATTTTCTGATCTGTCTTCGCATAGTATAGTGCATTCCGTTCTCACTGGTTCTCCATCGCTCTCCTCGGTTGCCAGCATGTCACTCGTTCATTGCTGTAGGTGCATCTCCCATGCGACGTGGAAACATTGGTATAACAACTCTCCTTTGCAGCCTGCCCTGATACCCGACAATCACCGAAGGGCTAGCTCGCCGTCGCGCTGTACACACCTGCGTGTGGTGTTTCTCTGATCCCTTACTTTTGTCCACTACTAGTATAAACTCCCATATCTGACCTTGGATTTGTGTCTTCACTACGTCCTGATTGCACGATTTCAATGACCGGTACTAATCTCCCCTTTGTCTGCGTACACCTGATGTTTCCGGAACTACAATAAATTTCGTATAATTATGCAAACTCTATGCGTGATTTGACCGTATACCGGCGCATGTGCTTTGGAGTAATCCTAAGGCAACTGGGGTACAATAAGAACTACTCCACGGACAAGGCTACTAATCTGACCTTACAGCACTTATTAGATACCCACATAGTGGAT
Source organism: Cubamyces sp. BRFM 1775 (assembly GCA_022385745.1). Classification (NCBI taxonomy): domain Eukaryota; kingdom Fungi; phylum Basidiomycota; class Agaricomycetes; order Polyporales; family Polyporaceae; genus Cubamyces; species Cubamyces sp. BRFM 1775. The sequence continues at coordinate 2,597 of MU278676.1, read as the reverse complement.
AAGTTCTAATTCACTAATCTCGGAAAATAGCGACAACTACGACACGTAATACACCAAGCATCTTCACATCGACTTCGCCAAGGACGCGTACCGCGCAACAAACAAAAAGGACGAGTTTCCTCAAATGACCACTTGGCTCGAGCGACGTGAGAAGGTTCTTCGCCATGAGGTCTTCATCAAATGGCGTCTGGCGCAACGTGAAGACGCCGGATCCGAGGAGCGCTTCGGCGCGCGACACCTGCAGCAGGACACGGGTACGCACTAAGGATGCATTGCCCTCTGACTTATTGCTAATTCTAATGTACTACTAACAGAGCGATCAGATGAATCCAGCGCTGAGGAAGGTTCAGATGTGCGACGCGGAGGGCCCCCCCCCCGTCCCGGGCTCTCATCGGTCATTCGGTGGCCTCACGCGCATCAAGATGAGCCGGCATCCGTTGGTCCGAACGCTCAGCTTCGACCACGCCATGCAGGCATATGGTGCTTCACAGCTGTCTGAAGCGCTCGCACGCTTCATTGTTCAGTACCGAGAACCTCATCTCACTGCAGCGGAAGTTCGGCGTGAGGCCACCGCTCTCTACCTTCCTTTTCGGACCCTCTCAGTATTCCACAGGATGAAGTTCATCCTCGAAGACGCTCAGCAACTCGGGATCATGGAGGACACACATGACACCGCCCATGCACGCCTTGAGCGCAAGGACAAGCGTGGCCAGGTCGTACCAGGCCATTTTGATACTGTTCTCATCAATGAGAACGGTGCCGGCGGGCCAACAGGTATTGAGGGTAAGCATGCAGCGAATTGACAAGCACTTGAATACAACTAATCTCTGCTTTGTAGGCTATCGAGTTGGATGCATACGGCTCCTATTCCAGCTGCCAAAGCGAACAGCGGAGCACCTCTTCCCCGGGCAGATTACGCCTGGCCATCTGGCCTACGTTGAGTGGTTCAGCACCTTCACGGTACCAAACCAGGTCCATGGATTGTATAAGGTGACTCGGCCGCGCAGCCACGCGGGAGAGAGGCCACCGAGTATCATCGAGATCGGGAAGATCCGTCGTTCTTGTCATTTATACCCGGACTTCGGTGTTTCTGCACCTCGGGATTGGTCAAGCAGCACTGTGCTAGACCAATCCACCCATTTTTGGGTCAGCCCCTTTGTAGACTTGCATATGTACATGACGCTCTTTTGAATGGACACAGGATTTGATGCCATCATGACTATTAGCATAGGAATAGGTGCCTTTTAGTTGTCCCTTAGCTGGATCCGATGTTTGGACGTCAATTAGCATGGCATTATCTGAGTTACATGAGTTACATGGCTTTATATGTGGGTAAGCCTAATATTTGTCCAGCATAGGCATACTTATCGAATGAGGTTTTTCCTGATGTACAACCAGTCGCGTTAGGCGAGGAAGTCGACGAGCATGATGGGTGGGTAGACGTTGAGCCCGCAAACAAGGAGGTGCGCCCACGATGGTTTGTTCCCCGGGTGGGAAGCTACTGCCGACTAGTTCTCCCCGACCAACGATGTTTCACGGGGCGGATCACACGCGTTGTCGAGTACCAGCAGACACGTGTTGTTCTGTGGGTAGAACACCCGCACTCCCCTGCCAGCGTCACCTTGGAAGTCCCCTATGCATTCTTCGAAGGGACTCGGTGGTGGTACATTCGATTGCGGAGCTGGCTTGGATGGTTGCGACCCGACAGCGACCGGCACAACTCGGGCAAGTTTTCCTTTCGCTCAACGTACCAATTGGAATCTCATTCATCCACAGTGGTTGGACAGTCCCCAAACATCGACGAGTGGGAACTAGACGATCACATTCAGGGGGAATTCCAGTATCTGTACGCGAGCTGAGGGAATGGGCAACGGACATGGACTTCTCAGACACAGTCATTCTTTTCGGACAGTCGTTCTTTTCACGATCTCAATGGACAGTCATCGCTTTCCCATTGCCAGATTCATACCAGAAGCATACCTAGAGAGGTATCCGAGGCAGTACTGCCAGCAACGAGGCTATGCAAGGCTATACGGTGTTGCCACGAGGCTATGAAGCCAGCAATGCACAGCCGTGAACAGCCTCGGATGTGACGACCAATGGCGCAGCCATACACCATTCTAGAATGTTCCAGCACATGCTAGAGGATACTAGAACACACAAGGAGGGACTAGAAGGTTCTCGAGGCAGGTCACAGCCTGGAATCTTCCGGGACTTCAGAGACTTAGAGGAGGCAGTGATCACACAGCCTTGGGGCAGTGTACACAGCCGTTTGGCAGGGTAATTTGCAAAGCCTGGAGCATCCCAGACCTTGGTAGAACACCCTAGAATGCTATGTAAGATGCAAGGAGTTAGTTAGTCATACATTAGTAGGTAGTTAGTAATGTAGATAGAATGTGCCGGAAGCTTTCTGGGAGAGTATATATACTCGACTGGCAAGGCCCCGGAGAAAAAAAATAGACAAGAAGATTACAGTAGGACTTTCTCACAAGCGAGTAAGGTCTGAAGCCAGCCAGCGAGGCTGCGGTAAGTATCAGCAAGCACCAGCAAACCAGCAAGGCAGCAAGTTCGAGTCGACAGTCAGCAAGTCCAGCAAT